>CABHPP010148913.1:15302-49336 GCA_902168425.1 Peromyscus attwateri | reverse complement strand
AATGAACATGTATCAAAGTTAGCAAAAGCAGGATAATGAGATTCCTCGAGCTTGTAATTCTCTTGATAACAGATGTAATAATAATATGTAATTCTTTTGATAAACTCTATAGATGTTTTACTCTGACAAAGATGGAAAAAAGATGTACAGAAAACTGGTTTGGATGGCATTTGTATTTTAAACTTTCAGCAATCATAGGAAGATTTCTCTTAATCTTACATGTCTCTGTCATGGTGGTATCTCACATCCTAACATGTATATTGATTAATTTTTTAAGGTACATATTAGAATAAAAATGATAGAGCCCCAGATACTGCCCACAATTATACACTGTCTGCTGAGCATAAGATATTTCACATAATTTCTATAATAAATTTATGTTGCCTTAAATAATCCCTTTCACAGATTAAGTGGGATGAATGGTAGAATGATTAAATATTCTGTTTTCAAAATAATAGATAATATATAAATCACCGAAATAGTATAATGTGTAAATATATAATTAGTACCAATTTTAAAGTATCAGATAGTATATAAGTCGTCAACATAGGATAATAAAATAGCAGATATATATAAGTAGGATAATAATTTTGGAGAATGGACCAGTGAGATGGCTCAGCAGTTAAAGTCACTTGGCACTTGTCGCCAAGCCTGTGACCTGAGTTTATTCCCCGGGATTCACACGGTAGAAGACAAGAACTAACAGCGTTAAGTTGTTCTATAAGATCCCCACATGAGCCGTGGCACACTCATGCCCTGATACACATACACGATAAACAAATAAATGAATTGCAAATAAATAAATGTGATTTACTTCTTAAAAAGAAAACAGACTAATGAGGATAGTGTAAAAATATTCTGATTTTCTTTTAATCTAATCCTTTTCAACAAAATAAAAATCTTGAAAAACAAGTTTGTTGGTTTTTGTTTTTTTTTTTTTTTTTTTTGTTTTTTTGATGAGCCTAACAGACATGCAAATATACATCAGTCCACCAGGTGGCGGAAGCACACCGTGAAGGCTCCTGGTCTTTTATTTCTTAATCCTTTTTATTTTGTGGTCATCTTGTTTTCTGTCATAAAGACCTCCCACTTCAAAGAGCCATTTTAGGCGGTGCTGGTTGATCCAGAAACCATGCACATTCCACACAAAGCTCAATGGGAAGCAGGACGACCCTCACCAAAGAAAATTCCAAACCTGTTCACCAGCCCCTTCTAAGAAGCTGCGGTTAATCACCTTAACTGTATTGTTCTGGACTTTCTGAACCACGGTGCAGAAGATGATTTTGCATTTCTAGTCTTAAGAAAATGTGTTACTTTTGAAAAATACACTTATAAAATCCTCCTTCCCCTGGATCTCAGACGAGGTACGGCTTTTCCTGAGAGTAAGTGCAGGCCAGTTTTATGATGGAAGGGAAGAGAAGGAGGCCACTTTTCTTCACAAACCAGCTAAAACTCACGGTTAGAGAGTTAATCTTTTGCATAAAATAGTGTTTGTGCCCTTGCTTTTTGAAGACACACACCCTACTCTTAGTGACGCTGCGTTTCTACTATCTCTGCTTACTGCCTGTGTAAACTTAGGTAAGACACTTCAACTCCCTGTTTCCATTTTCTTCATGAACAAAACAGAGGAAATAGCAGAAGCCATCTTAGGAATTCACGGGGTTGGAATAATTCGCATAAACTCGCTCCTCGGCACACTGGGGCTCTAACAGCAGCAAGGGTGTCCGTCACTTGGCACGTTCCTCCGGGGATCCTTTATTCTGTGTCTGGAATAGGATCATGGAGGAAAAGCTGAGGCAGTGGAGAACTTAAGAGCAAATCTCGTGGGTCAGTGTTGTTCGGTGGCAATGCCTATTCAGATTTCCTCCGAGGGTTACAGCTTTCAAGCGTGACACGGCTAAGTCACCTTAAAACTTCAGTGTTGAAATGTCAGAGGTTACCTCATCCAGGAGAGTACCGTCTTTCTGCGCTCCTTCGGCTTCTCTCTAGCCCATAAGCTCCTGGGTCTGTGAATTCTACAGGTACTTAGGACGTGTCTATCAGGGTCTGTCTGACACATATCAGTGGCTTAAGCGTGGTATCGCCGAATATCTTCATGTACCGAGATCAGCTTGCAACCTCGCCATGAGTAGATAGATGGCTAGCCTCCCTTCCTCCCTGCGTCTCAGCATCGCGGGCTTGCAGGGTGTAGTGAAGTTCATCTAATACACGCTGCGGATCCATCTTCTTAAAAAGCAAGGCATAATTTCCAGCACTACCTGTAGACGAATTTCTAAACGGTCTTATTAAATAAAAAAAAACACGGAGCCAGACATAGGTGTGAAAACCTGAGAGATCAGGGAAATAGGGAAAGCCACAGCTAACCTCACCTAACCAACTCCGTAGCTTCCAAAGAGCAAGCTACTTCCTGTCTACCCAGGCCTATATGCCATGCTGTTCTGCCATCTGATTTGCTCTCTCTGTCCAGTTATACCACTTCCTCTTCCTGCCCAGCTCCGTCACTTCCTGTCTGTTTGTACGGACCTCCATACCTCCATGGTTAACTAGTGTTGGAATTTAAGGCATGCGCCACCACATCTGACTCTGTTCCAAGTGTGGCCTTGAACTCACATAGATCCAGACAGATGCCTGCCTCCCAAGCGATAGGATTAAAGGCATGAGCTACCATTGCCTAACTTCTATACAGTGGGCTGGCTTTTTCCTCTGATCTCCAGGCAAGTTTTATTGGGGGACACAATATATTGAGGGACACAATATATCACCACAGCTACCAAAACTTGGAAATTGGATTTCAGGCTTTGTGATTACTTTCAATAAGGGCAATGTTTTTAATTATCGAGGAAAATGACTTCATTTTATATGATGTCTTTGTAATTTGACGTAATTAAGCTAACAAAATAAGCATGAAGAAGATACATATGTCATACCCAATTTCCTGATGATTGGAGAAAAAAATTCTTTTACATAAAGTTTTTTTTGTCCAATATTTTTTAATTATGTGAGCACAATGGTAAAAATAAATTTGCCAACATTAGACAAAATGGTAAAATATAATCCTGAGACTAATTTGACTGCATGGGCCTGGAACATTGCATATACATATACATGTACATATACATATACATATACATGTACATATACATATACATATGCTGGAGAGCAGTGAAAGTTTTGTTCACAGGAGAGAATGAAGACCATCACACCTGCAGTTCACAGGGGTATGGTTCAGGGACCCTAAACATCCTTGTCTTATTTTAACAGATATTAAAATAATTCTCTTGATAGCACTGAAATATTCTTTGCATTTTCAATGGCTCTTCTGTCACTGCCTGTGGAATTTTCTAGATCCTAGATGACATCACCATTCTGACATCAGTGACTGTAATGTGTATTGTCATATTTTTTAAAGTTCTCATTTTAATTGTCCAGTCAATATCAGTTGACATAATACATGCAAATAAAAGGTCTTTGGGGACTGAATAATTTTTATATAATAAAAAATGTTCCCGCCGGGCGGTGGTGGCGCACGCCTTTAATCCCAGCACTCGGGAGGCAGAGGCAGGCGGATCTCTGTGAGTTCGAGGCCAGCCTGGGCTACCAAGTGAGTTCCAGGAAAGACGCAAAGCTACACAGAGAAACCCTGTCTCGAAAAACAAAAAAAATACAAAAAAACAAAAAAATAAATAAATAAAATAAAAAAATAAAATAAAAAATGTTCCCAAGACCAAGCCATGTTTAACTTTTGAGTCTAGCACTAATGACTTTGCTTCCTTAGTCCACAAGGAAAATATAGGAGAACCATGTTCAATATTCTGCATCCTACTTTGTCAAAGACGTCTCAATACCCAAATGAAAGTTATATTCACTCAAAAGTCTTTCTTTAAAGATAAGGATTAATGGAGGGATTATATGTTGATCCAGAGATTTAGAAATATTTTTATTATACTTTTTCCTAATTATAAGATTCATTTTAAGTGAAACACAAACCAGCAATAAGAAATGGAGGAACAGATTAAAAATAGCAACATAATCACATCTTTACAACAGGATGTTTCACTGGCTTAGCCTTTGAAATGCCTGTGTTTGAGTTTGCTTATGTGTGTGCTGGTGCACACTTGTGTGTGCAAGTGGAAACCATAGGACAGCCTCATATCATTGATACAGGATCTCCCACTGGCCTGAAACTCACCATCAGGCTAGACTTGTCAGCAAGCCCAGGAATCCTCTCACCTCCAGCTCCACAGCACTAAGCTTCCGTGCCCAGCATTTTCACAAGAGTTCTGGCATCAAACTCATAGTCTCCTGCTGACTGAGTGACCCCTGTAGTGTGGTCTAATTCCTAGAGATTCATAGAAAATGACATACGTGGAGCAGTATCATTTCCCTAAATAAAAACTGTGCTTGAGACAGGCATAGAGGTACATACTTATAATCTCAGCGGTCAGGAGCCTGAGATAGGAGGATTGCAAGCTAGAAACCAGCCTGAGCTGTCGAGATTCAGACTTTGTCTCCAAAAACAAAGCGAGGTTTGGGGAGATGGTTCTGCTGGTAAAGCAGTTGCTGCAGAATCAGAGTCCCTGAGTTCTGATGCCCACAGGTCACTAAAAGCCAGATTTCCAGCAGCCTGCCTGAAATCCCAGCATGGGAGACGGAGACAGAGAGTCTATGGAGTAAGTTGGATGGCCGAAACAGTGAGCTACAGGTTCAATCAAGAGAGCACACATTGAATCCCAGCACTAAGAAGGCAGAGGCAGGAGGATCTCTGTGAGTTTGAGGACAGTTCCAGGACAGCCAGGGTTATACAGAGAAACACTATCTCAGGGAAAAAAATAAAAAATAATAAAAAAAGAAACCCTGAATCTATATATAAAGCAGAGAGCCATTGAGAAAGACACTCAATATCAATGGCAGACCTCCAACACTCACATTCACACATGTCCAATTCCACATATTAGAACATGTTTATGCATACACGCACACAGTGCATATCCACATGTATATGTGTCCTTTCAAAAAAGGCCACAAACATGAAAAATAATTTTCATTTAAACTATCAACAGACATTTAAGATCAAATGGCATGAAAGATAATGAACATCATGTCATTAAAGACTAAGTTTAGGATAAATGAAATAAAATAAGACCTTTCCTGGACTGTGCTCACACTTCTGCTCATCTACAAAGTATGAACCAGCAGAAAAATAGAAGCAAAGGATAAGAGAGAGAGAGAAAAAACAGTCACAGAGCAGACAGAGACAGCCAAAGGCAATTCTGATGTTCATCGGGATAATCTCTCATCTTTTAGCATTTCTTTATCTTGCCAAATAGTATAATACATTCTGAATTTTTTTTTATTCTGATACAATAAAATTTTGTCATGATAAATTCCCTTCAAAAGTAGTCACAAGCACATACTATTATTTTATGAATGCACACTTTTAAGCCATTTCCCTCCCGGTAACTATCTGAGTTGTAACACGTCAGAACTCCTGTGCCAGCACACTTGTTTTCCCCGGATGACGTTCACTAGACATTAGGAGAAAGAGAAGGTTGAATCAGCTTCGTACCCTCTCCATCAGAGGGAGGTCAGCATGTCACTGTTTCTGAGAACCCATCTTTCTCCTTCCCCTTCCAGTCTGCTCAGAAAAAGATGGAATCCCTCTGGCTTTCTTTACTTCTTTCAACCCACTTATTTGATTATTGAGGTTGACTATTGTATCATACGGGTGTTGGCCATCTGAATTTCTCCTCTTGCATCAGTTATCTGCGTGTCACTGTAAACACAATTTTGTCGAGGCATTTATAATCAGAGAATTGTGGCTTATTATAAAGAGGCATAATTGCATTTCCATCAGCCATATATAAAAATATGAAAACCAACCCACCTTTACTCAGTTTAAAACAAACCTGTCTATATGTTTAGGAAATTGAGTTTTGTGGAAATTATTCCCCATCTTCTGCTAGATGTATTCTTCTCCTATCTGAGCCCTCTGTGAAACCTGAGAGATGGACTCTAGAAAACATATCACCTGCTCTGCCTTGGTCTCCGGCTCCTGACTAAGCCAATAGAAATTGCCAGGCCTTAATTAGTACAAGTCCCAGCACACAGTTGCCTAGTCTCTTTTCCTGATTCTCCCACTCCTGTTGTCCTTAGCATACATCTTGTGTTTGGCAACTTCACATTCGTGGCTTTCTCCTTTTCAAACATTTTTTTATGAATTAAATTTGTCCATTGAGAATTTCATAATGTCTATAATGCATTCTGATTAGTCCCACCCCCACCTTCTCTTATCTCTCTCTCACACACACCTCTGACAATCCTCCTTTCATCCCTGCAGGTTCTCATTTCTTTTTCTTTTGTTTTGTGACATTCTGTGTTTACCCAGGGCAGTCTGAGTGAGCATGGATATGGAACTACCCAGTGGAGACCGGTAGGCTGGCCAGCAGGTATATAACTGAAGACAATCACCCTTCCTCCCCAAGAATCCCTCATAAAGAGAGTTCTAACACTTAACTGTACTCAGTAACTCGGATTGCTTTCCCCACACCACTTGATTCCCGATGCTAACAGCTTCCTTTTCATCAATGGGCACATCAGCAAGCGTTGTTGGCTCTCTTAAGTTTTGTTGCGTCTCCATAACACGTTCATCAAACAGTTATTTCAAAGCTCCAAGTGAGGGGCCCTAAGAGAACTATCAAGAAAGCAATCATTATCTGTGTTATGTCCATGATCACCCCTGATATTTAATTCAGCCACAAACACTGTGTTCAACAGTAGGCATGTATTTACTAAATCTGGATGAATGGTTGATTTCAGGGGTATATAGTGTGGGTTTTCCAATTCCCACAGCATCCAGTGCAGTGACCCTCCAGGCATTCACAACCCTTCACAATCCTTGATGCTTTATCTCTCTAATTTGAATCTCTGATTCCTTAATATGTGTTATATGTCTCACAGAACTCACCCTGTTTTCTGAATACACTGCATCTCTTCCCCATCTCTTTGTCATTATTCATGAAGTCTCTTCCACTTTGGAGACAAGTTTAATTTTTGCCCTTTCTCCCGAAACCCACCCTAACGTTAAAGCCTACTCTCTTCTTATCTATCAACTGTTTAACGTAGAAAGATGGATACTCTCTTGTAATTTGTATCTTTGACTCTAGTATCATATTTTATATTTGATTACTTGAGTGTCTTTGAAATCTTCTGTTTTTCATTTACCAAAATAGCATTGTATGGAGCTAATGTTGACAACTGTCTTTTAGCTAGAAAAAGAAAAGATTTGTATAATATTAAAATAATACTTTGTGAATAGAAAACTTTAACTTATAAAGATAAATCAGCATTTGGAAGTGAATTTGGGGTAATGTCTGACTTAATGTAGTATATTAATATAATCCCATTTTCAAAGATACATGAGCTGGTACTTTGCTTAAGATACTTAATAAAGGGATATTTTTCCAGTCCTCAAATGCAATTAAAACCACACACGTTATTGATGTAACTATTCATTTGAAAACTGACTGACGTAATGTGGAGGCGATTTAACAGAGTTATGATTTGAGATTCAAGTGAGACCCATAATGAAAGAGGCTGAAAACATCTCAAGAAATCTAAGCCTCCAGTTTCTCCCCTTTGAATTCCAGGTACATATCAGTGTGTGTGTTGAATATGAGGGTTCAAGCATTCTCAAATTCACCAGTAAACTGACTCAAGACAGTCTTAAAGAGCTTGGTGCAGCAATCGCTTCTGCAGCTGCCTCCCAATGCTTCCTAAGCCATTCTCACAGCTGCATAGTGAAATGCTGGAGGGCTCGTGGGAAGCACAGCTGTGCTTCCAGACACAGCTGGGCCCCAGGGGGAAAAAAGAGAAGACAGAGTGGAGCCCTACTTAGCAAATGCCACCCATTGTTATAGGCCCAGACTAATGGAGTCTGGTAACTTGATTTGTATGAGCACAATACCTTTGAGGTTAGTAGCAAAGATGATAGAGGCCCAAAGTTGTGTTATAAGCTGCCTTCTGACTTCACAGTGGAGAGATGAGTTCATTTTCTCTCTTTCCCACACAATACACACCACATACACATACATGTATACAGGCACTCAAACACACATGCACACGCGCGCGTGCACACACACACACACACACACACACACACACACGCACGCACGCATGCACAAGCTCTATTTTGTTCTTTTTCTTTGTAGAGTTAATCTCACTGGATTATCACTTGAAATGACACTAGTTTGAGTCTGCATTGACCCTGAAGGGAGCTTTACACACTGATCAGCTATTCCAAAAAGGAACCAGAAGAAAGGAAAAAGAAAGAAAGCCTAACCTTTCCGCGCATGTAAAAGAAAGCACAGACTAAAATCACACAGAGAGCACCCACTCACTCAAGCTAAGTAACAACTAGATCAGATAGGTACTGAATGAGCCTTCGTCCAACAGAATATTTATCACATGGTTATAGGATGAGAGCACTAAAGATATTTTTCCATTGAGGAGAAAGACATTTTCAAAAGACTGATGAATGTGTTTTGTATACAGTACAGTCTAATTCTGGAAAACATCTTCCCAATGTATTTGTCTATTTTAAGCAAACCTATTTAAGTTCAACTTATACTTCGTAGCCATGCTGCTATTAGTATAAAAATCAGATTCTCTGTCCTTGATGGTTTAAAACCTGAACAATAATGCTTGCAGGCTTAATTTATTCTGAAGGTGCATTTTAAAAAGTAACAAAATAACGTTTAGCTTATTCTAATGTTTCCTTCATAAGAGAATCCTAAATAAATTACAGCTCTTGACCACTTTTTAACAAAATATGTTTAAAGCAATATATTTAGTAGTTATTTAATTTAAGAATAAAATGATACATACAAGCAGAATAACAAATACTGAAAAAATGGTACTGTGCATTAGTATAAGTCAAAGAAAAAGCTAAATAATATTTGCTTTTTTCTCTGTGGTAATTCTTTCCCCCACTGTTTCTTATAGTGTTGTTTGGACTTGACTATGGTTGGCTTCGTGGCAATTACTTGATTTATCTTCCTGTCCTGTGTACTAAAGCCTCATTTGGTTTTTATTTGAAGGGAATGAATAGTGCTGGGTAGGAAGCTGGCTATATCAAACTCAGAAGAGGTCCGTGTCAGAATTTATCTATCAATCTTTGCATAGAGTTATGTGGGGACTTTTGCTCTAAAAATCAAATCAATTTAAAAAACACACTGACAGTAACCAGTAAAATATTCGGTTACACAGAAAGAGAAACCCTCAGTTGGCAATGTCTACATTTCGTATGTCTCAATTGACATTAGCATTTTTCTCTATTCTCCACACACATTTAGGTAATGTTGTCATTATGAGTTCATCAGCTATTCCATTAACAAAAATATTCTCTTTCCTGCTTTTTCCTGGCACAAGCTTTCTTCCTCTCCCTTCCCACATAAGTCTTCTTCCAGTAACTAATCTCAACAGCCCTGGCAGTAAGAATACGAAATGCTTAGTGTGAGCTTTAAGAGAAAGATGGGAGAATGAGTGCCCGTCATCCTGCTCTGAAGCACAGAATTAAAGTCCTACTTCACCTTTTCCTTCAAATGTCTGTACTTTCTAAACTCTCTTTAAAAATAATGTCTATACTAGAACTAACCATGATGCTGCCCATGAGAATGGAGATGAAATTTGAAGTGTACATGCCTATAACTTTAACAGCCACTTAATTAGTAGAGTGCTCTGTGAAGAGCAACACTCTGGGGAAAGAGACTTGAGCACATTGGAGATAAACACTCTCAGACTGATGGTCAGGTACTAGGTGACTATGGTGAGGGTCAGAAAGGAAAGGTATTTATGCCTGGATCTTTATTTGGAATACAAGAAAAGAAAACATTGACAGCCAGCATTCGTCCGACTGATGCCCAGACAGCAGTGACTGAAGGGAGTAATTAAATCAGTGGAGAATCCGGGAATTGTAGCTACGTTTGGCTCTCTACCCAACATTAAGTGCCGTGCCATCATGGTTACCAGGCATTCTGGGAATGCTGGTGGCTGAAAACTAAGACTTCGGGAGGATTCCACAATAAACAAATAGTAACAACTTTTTTTTCGTTTTTGTTTTTTATTATTATTATTATTATTAAGAGATTTTCTATTCATTTTACGTACCAACCACAGATTCCCCTGTCCTCCCTCCTCCTGCCCCCAGCCTTCCCTCCCCCCCATCCCATCCCCCCATTCCCACCTTCTCCGAGGCAAGATTTCCCATGGGGAGTCAGCAGAGCCTGGTACATTCAGTTGAGACAGGTCCAAGCCCCTCCTCCCTGCACCAAGGCTGCGCAAAGTGTCCCACCGTAGGCACTGGGCTCGAAAAAGCCAGCTCATGCACCATGGACGGGTCCCGATCCCACTGCCTGCCTAGGGGCCCCCTAAACAGTTCAAGCTAAACAACTGTCTCGCCTATCCAGGTGCCATAACGTTTTGAAAGAAAAGGGGAATAACAAAGATGTAAATAATGTTTAGAAAATGATGCCAGTGAGGATAGCTCCAGCTGAAATGAACCATTTGACCCACAGGACAGTAGCTGGAATTTTAAATTAACCTTGAACTTAGATGGTAATCGCCAACAAATATCATTACATATTTAGAGTCATGTATCACATAGGTACAAATATATCATAATACATATACAGGACAGCCTATATAGTTATAGGTTCTATGGCCTAGATTCAACTAACCATATGTTTAACATATTCAGACTGGGTGCATGGCTCATGCTTTTAATTCCAGCACTCGGGAAGCAAGGGCAGGTAGGTCTCTGTGAGTTCAAGGCCAATCTGGTCTACATAGAGAATTCTTGAACAGCCAGGGCTATGTAGAAAGACCTGTCTCAAACAAACAGACAAAAAAGTAACAATAAAAAAATACTCAGAAAATTGCATATGAACTAAACATGAGAAGACTTTCTCTGCCTGTCATTATGCGTTGGCTTAAGAAGTAATTCAATAATGAGATGACTAAAATATACAGACTAATGGGCACGGGTCATATTCAAACACTAAGAAACTTAGCATCCCTAGACTTTAACACCCTGATTAAAGGAGTTAATGGAACCGATCCCTCATAAGTACCAAGGAGTAAGTGAATATGCAGGTTAAAGGATGTGTGGAGGGGGAATATTTGTAGATATATAATATAGAATGTGTTTACAGACATGTGTGCATGCATACACACACACACACACACACACACACACACACACACACCACTTTGCTGGAAGAGAATGTCATTTTGGTTATGACTACTAGATACTTACAATGGATTCACATAAATGCAATGAAAATTTATTTTTAAAATTCTGTGTTTTAGTTTTAATACCCTGCATTTTAATTTCCTATCTTCCTGAACAAATTCAGATAGACTGAAGGCAAGGAAACAGGACTATAATAATGTCTCAATTCATGAAATTCAGTTATGCCTATGGTGAGATTCTAGTCAAGGAAGGCAAAAGCGTTTGTTACATAACAATCCAGAGGAGAATTTAATTCAAATGGCTTGGTCACTTACAGACTTAACTTTCAGCATTTCATAAGATACCCAGAACAGACTTAAGTGATTTAAATCACACACTGTGACACTTACTGGTCCAAATAAGCATATGTAAATTTCCTACTGCACTATTTATTATTATTGTTGTTATTGTTGATTATATTATTTCAAACACTCGTAATGTTTAAGAGTAGCTTATGAGTCTGAAAGTTTCCAGCCAATTCTTTATATCTTTCACCCTAATTCATCACAAGTTTGCCAACCACTATTAAAACACTTTCACATCTAAATGTAAAGGCCCATATCCTGACATTGATCCACGTGCGGAACTCCCATCGAAGTCGATGAGAGTGTTGCATAGAAATCAATGACAGGATATGGACCTCAAGGCTGGACCATCTCTCCCCTGGAACCTCTATTCATTGACACACAGAAATTTGAGAAGATTGCAAAAAAACCCAAGAGGCGTAAAGCAGAGCGCTTTCAGGATGAGCTCCATGGCTCTCTGGCAAAACTTGTTGTGAATTGGATGCCAACTGAAGTTTTGCAAAAGAGGGTAGATGGAGCTGTAAAGCTGCCAACTTCAGCAGTGATGCACTTGGCTAGGATTTCATCTCTCACCATTCAGGTGAGCAGGACTTGTTTTAATCACAGCTTCTGTGCTGGCATGGCATTGCCTTCTAAACCAAATGAGTTTCCCCAGCTCTGGTGTTTGAATTGGAAATCATAAAATATTTTACAAAATCGACTTCCTATTCAAAACATGAATAACATTGAACATTTTATAGCCTCATTTCTAATAACAAACTACTTAAAATATTCTACCATGCCATAATGCTAGAAATAATCCTCTAGATTTAAAATTGGTCCCTTTTCTTCCAATGAATGCAAAGCATTTCACACATATTAAACGTGGTTCATTTTTGTAAGGCATGTTGGATACAGTTTTGAAAATCTTTTAGAAAATGCAAACAACTTAAAATAAACTCAAATTCATTCATTTCTTACCACCACTGTTGTATCCCTTTTCTTTTCCCCAGAAGTATGAAGAAGATAGGAAGTTTGGTCTATTCAAGTTTTAAACAAGCCAGGGATTGGTTTTCTGAAAGGGCCATGTGATTTGCTTTGTGAACAAGCCAATTATTCACATTGGCCTTGGTTTTCTTCAAGGTAAATTGAAGGAATTGTCTAGAATTGATGGCTTTCAAATTTTATCTTATTTTACAATTGTCTGGAAGACCTATTAAAACACAGGTTGCTGGGCCTCCCCTCCAGAGTTTCTGATTCAGCAGAAATCCTAAATTAGTTCTGGGGTGAGGACTGAAAATCTGTATTTCCAACAAGTTCCCCAATACTGCTTCTGCTAATATTCCAGGATCCCATTTTGAGAACCACTGAACAATAGACCTCAAACCTTATCAGGTCCAAGCATCACCCGAGAAATGTTGCGTCTCCATCACTGTCCTCCCCACAGTTCTTTGAAATATCATACCAGGTAAGGGTTGGATGTGGGCATTCTCATTTTAGTGAATGCTACAGATAATTCTGATGCAGTTCATCACAGAATATTCTGAGCTATAACTACCCTAGAGCCCCTTCTAACCATGAAAATAGTATGACCCCCTCCTTCTTTAAATTAAATTAGTAACAAGACAAACAGCCTATGGACAAACACAAGTCACTAGGAACAAAGATTATCTAAAGGACAATGACAGGAACCACCCAGAAAGGCAATTCTTCAAAATTCTTTCAAGAACCAATGACAACCCCCCCCCGCTTATATCTGATTGTATTTATGATTTATAGTTACATAATGTATTACTTGTAAGTATATAAGTATGTATTTTGCCAATAAGCAATAAGGCAGCCATTTTCCATCCTTTTAAAATTGGGTATATCTCTATCTATCAGGCCTAAGACATCTTAATATGTTTTGGTTATGGCTCCTTTGTTTGGACTAATAACAGTAGACTTCTTTGTGCTTACTTCAGATGGACAGAATTTGGAGGAGTTTACAAAATTACTTACAAGTATTTTAAAAGATTTATTTACTTTTACTATGTTCATGGGGGAAATGTGTGGACATATGACTACAGGTGCCTATGGAATCCAGAAGAGGTTGTCAGATCTCCTGGAGCTGAGGTTCCTGAAATACACCCTGTGTAGGTGCTTGGAACAACTCAGGTTCCTTGTAAGAGTGGCATATGCTCTTAACTGTTGAGACATTTCTCTAGTCCTACTTGCAAATATTTTAATTAAGTGTTTACTTGGAGAAGTATATTTCATCAGGAAAATTCTCTGGGCCAGGTGTCATGGTATACACCTTCAATCCCACTACTCCAGATATAGAGGCAGGGGGATCTCTGTGATTTAGAGGCCTCCCTGGTCTACGTAGTGAGTTCTAGGACAGCCAAGGTTATGTAGAAAGAATCTGTGTTTTTTAAAAAAAATTATCTGTACCTTAGAATTGCAGAAGATAATGCTTCTAATTTATTGGCCACTATTTTGATAAATGTTCATGAATGTAAAACTGTACCATTTGCCTAATAGAAAGCACAGTAGAATCACTCAGCATGACTGAACGCTTGTGTTCCTCACAAGGGGGTCATTTGTACAACCATCATAGTTGACCTGATAATGGAATGAAGCCTTCCACCCTAACTTCATGGCATCAGAACTTCTGGTAATCGCTGCAAACCTAGCAAATAAAACATTCTGCTCCCACTTTTCATTTACTAAGTGAGAGGGCTGCTGGATTGGATGATCTCATCTTTCTCCAAAGACTTTATGACTTAGGACGACAAAGTTGACCCACGTGTCTACCACGCTGTGAACTAGCATCATCTAAGAGCCAAGCCTTTGGGTATATCAGTAAGAGAGTTCCTAAATTAGGTTAACTGGGATGGGCAGATCCACCTTGGCTACGGGCAGCATTATTCCATGGGCTGGTGTGCCAGACTGCAAAGGAGAAAATGAGCCAAGCGCCCGCATTCATCTCTCTCCGCTTCCTGACTGCGGTTGTAATGTGACCAGCCATCTCACACTCCTGAGGTCATGTCACCTACTCCACGACAGGCTGCACCTTTATACTGCGAGCCAAAACAAACCCTTCCTTGTAACTTGCCTTTGCCAGGCATTTTCTCACCACGACGTGAAAAATAACTAACACACATGTTAAAATTTTTATACTGATAGATAGTTCATATTTAAATTTTAATTAATATTATAAATTATTTCACCCACATTTAGTCTCCTAAACCATAATCTTTCTTTTTATCTGAAAATAAAGTATTCCTCTAAAGTGACCACTTATTAGCATATTTCACCTTATGAATACTTAGTAATTAGCTTTCTTCATAATCAAAGGGTTGGGTATCAGAAATTAATTTCTCTGATGATCTGTGTATTTTCCATATACTATGTCTCTTATGAGTGCTATAATTGTAACCCTTTATAATTGACAGACATTAATTACTGAAATTGTACTAGAATTTCCATATAATTTTATATCAGAGCTACATGAATACTGAATACCTTCATCATGTTTAGAATACAAATGAGGGAAATTAATTTCCAGCTATTAAAATATGTAAGACTTGCATGAATATAAGAATAAGACATGCAGATTCCTGAGCACTCTATCACAAATAATATGCCCCTATGTGTTCAAGTACTTTAATTCCCGAATAGTTGTTCTCCACTCACTAAAAATAACTCAGTTGTTTCTTACTGTATGTCTTAGAAAAGAGGACGGAGATGAGAAACAAGTTATGGAAATCTCACAGCAAAGGATAACATCATAGAACAATGTATCTGTGCATAGCAAGTTCATCATCTATATATTCATATTTCTGTTGTTCTCACAGACTCACAGACATAACTCAAGTATTTTCAGCCCCCATTGCATAGAATACCCGAGAAACCCTGATGTTTTTTTTAACCAGAATAACTCAACTTGAGGGTCCCTGCATGACCTTATGTTGAAATTAATGGAAATGCATACTCATACACAGATCTCTTCTACAGATAAGGCTGTAGCTTTCAGCACATTCTCAAAGAAGGATGGCTATGATACCAAATGTTTAAGGGACACAGATAAACTAACCAAGTAGGTTCAGAGCTAGTACCCATTCCACTGAGCATTGTGGTTCCTCCACTTCAATCCACTGGTTCCAGGTCTTCCTATTTTAATGTCCCACATGGTGCTGTCAAAGCCATCTTCCTCAAAGCCACACATGTTCTTCTACTGCTTACTAACTTTCAGAGCACTTTCACTTCCTACTATATATGTATTTAGATACAGGATAGATAGAAAGATAGATGATAGATAGATGATAGATAGATAGATAGATAGATAGATAGATAGATAGACCCAAAAAGAGTTAAAATGGAGTTACCCTATAACAGGACAATAAGGACCCTACTAGATACCACAGGCTAACAAATAAAAAGCCCATTTCCAGGTATGAATTACTTCTTTTGGAGGTGTTGGCCAGTGAGGACCCATAGACCACCCCCGCAACCAATACAGTAGCAGAGAATAAGAGACTGATAAATCCTCAGTCCTAAAGGGAACATAATATACCATCTCAACACCCATCTTAAAGTTCAGCAGTCACTGTTCAAGAGGGGGCAGAAAGAATGTAAGAGCCTGGGGTGGTAGATTACTACAAGGAAACATTGTCTTCTACACACAGCGGGCAGCTCCATACAAGAACTCACAGCAGTTGTGACAGCATGTACAACTCTGTGCAAGCCCAAGCCAGACCAAATCTCAGCAGTGAAAGAGGAGTTGGACATTCAATCCCACGCCAACCAATAGAGATATTGGCAATCACTAGTTGCTAGAGGAGGGAAAGACAGTTTTCTCTATGAGTGTAGCCTCTAGTGGGTTGACCACACTCCAGTAGAAGACCACACATCCAAGAATATTTGGACAGCTCAAAATTGGTTGTGAAGAAGTCTTAAAAATAACAATAAAATAACATAAATCAGGAATGTGGCACATGCCTTTAATCCGAAAACTTGGAAGACAGAGGCAGGTGGATTTCTATGAGTTGAAGGCCAGCCTGGTCTATATAGTGAGTTCCAGGACAGCTGGGACTACATAATAGAGGGACCCTGTTTCAAACCAACAAGAACAATACCAACAAAAGTAAGATGAACTTGGTTGGATAGGGAAGGAGGAAGAGAAATGGTGAGGATTTGGGGAAGTGTGGTGAATATGATCAAAACACATTGTATGAAACTCTCAAAGAACCACAAAAAGGCCAAATTCTCTGTGTGCACAGAGCATATCTAAAGCATACTTGCATCCTCCATGTCTACCTAGCCAAGAGATACTTGCTTCTTAATTTTCAATGTCCTAAAGCTTCTGCACACTAGCTTCTACTTGTCTTTCCTCTGTTCCCTGCTACTCCTCATTTTCACGAAGCTTCTGCTCCCACCAATTTCCTCCTTTGTTCTTCTGTGAACCCTCTCTGCAAAAACTCAACACTTGCCTTTTTTTTTTTTTTTTTTTTTTTTTTGACAAAACCTCTTCTGTCTCCTTGACCGAGGTTTCTTCCTCATCTCTCCCTCTGTGGACCGTTTCTACCTAATGAAATCCTATCTATCCTTCAGAGCTAAAATGAACACTCATTGGGACACCTTCTAAGGCCTGTTTTCCTGTGGGAAATTTGCCCTTTCTTATCCTAGTACGTTTCTTAAGACATTCTGTTTATTACACACATTACTAAAATTGTAATATTGAGTAAATTACATTATACAGTTTATATCTTATGACTTTATATTTCTTAAACACAAAGATTAGGGTTTTATTCTTTTTCCATCCCATAATATCTTGCATACATACTCTTAATCATTAAAACATTCACAATTATTTGGTAACAAATGAATAAAATAATAAGTGAACAGAGTCATTCAGATTTTCCAGGTTATTACAGGAGGTCATCGCTCATTTTACTGTTGAAAGCATGAGGTTCAAGGAAACATATGGCCCAAGGTAATATAAATCACAGAGGACAAAGCTTGAGTTTGGTGTAGAATGGATTTTGAGGAGACTTGATCCAGGTCTCTTGTTTATGCACAATGGTGTCTTTTTTAGACATGAAAACATACTTTAATTTCTTCAAAGTAGCTACAATTCTGTTATTGTATAATTCTACATGTTAGCTTTGCTGTTTACTCTCAGTGACTCCTCTATTTCATTTTCTTATTTGTGAAATGATGCTCAAAGTTTAGTATTGCTCTCCACACCTCCTTCCAGCTGTAAAATTTCAACTGCTCCTATTAGTTACAGCATTGGCTTTTCTCTCCAGAAAAAAAAAAAACCCATAACTTTCTTGGGTTTTCCCAAATGTCATGATGTCATATTATTAATACGACATTCTACATGAAGGCTAATTTTCAACAGGTGATAGGGACAAATTCAGTAGAATTAAAAAGAAAAAAAATCAGTTAGAAAAAAGCAAAAAGAAACCAAGTCAGGAATAGTGGCTCATGTCTATAAACACAGCACGTGGGAGACTAAGGCAGGATGACCATGAGTCCCAGGTCAGCCTAGACTACAAAATGAGACTTTCCCTCCAATGAAACAACATAATAAAATAAAAATTAGAAAGCAAGAACATGTCAAAGGTTCTTTAAATTTTCAAGAAGTTTTAAAGACATTGAAAGCTTCAAACAACTAGGGAAGGAAAAACCTAATTGTATAGAACTGATATTCAACATACGTGGTTCCGCTGCTGAAAACTACACTTCTGTAATTTTTCGTTGTAGCAAATACACAGAGCATAAGGAAGTCTAAAGCTTAGTGTGGGTTTTATCTCAACAATCAACAGTGCAGTTATATCTTCTTCATTCTTAATATTCCAAATGTGAATAAAAATTATTCCCCTCCCTTCCCCCTAGGTAAATAATTCATACTGATTCTTAGTGGCTCTCCCATATAGAGGTTTTCAGCTATGAACATCTGCTAATAAGTCACACACATAATGACCTTGGTCTGTTCTATTTATACTTTATTGCTTCCTCACAGCTTTGCGGTTTCTTCCAACTAACTTATCCCACCCAAAAAGGTTATTTTCACTTCTCTCAATTCCAATGCAAATTTCTAGACAAAAAAAAAAAAACTGGTGTCACTACTCACTCAACCATGTCATTCTCTATTTCATATGCTTCATTTTAGTAGTGAGAGCCTTAATGCTTAAAAAGGCATGCTCTACTCCCTGATTACAGATGTTTGTCATGTGCATAATCTTCAAACTAGCATGCTTTATTCTCTTTATACACAGAACACAAAAGAAGGGATAATGAGAGGTAGCAGAATATCAGAAGAGAAATCAGGGAGGGAGATGAGAACTAACAGAAAATAAAACGGCCCATTTATTAGTCAAGAGACCGAGTGCATCACTTCAAGATCTCCAGATGTAGTAAAGAGAATGAAATCTCATGCTTCCTAAATTCATTTCACAAACTCATTGCTTTCTGTTAGAACGCATTGATTCTCAATTGATATCAGGGTCTTGAATCAAATCTGACTTACTGTGCTTGCCTGTCACATAGATGTCTCAGCCAAACAATAACAGGTGGGCATAAAGGGAATTAATCCTCGATGTCACTTAATACGACAACCAACCTTCTGACATCCAGCAGCTCCTTTCATAGGCGCTATTTTGCTATTTGTTTTCTTCCTAATAGCAAACAATGGGAAAGAAAAAGTAATAATTTATTTAGATGATGCCCTTACACATACAACTAGCTTATGATTTTCTTCATATACATACATACATATGTGTGTGTATGATATATCACATATATTTGAATGCTCTATCCTCTTTAAATACAAGTCTCCCTATGTGTATGTGGGCATACATGACATATAATTTACTATATATTGAACAATGCACAAGTATGCACACGTCAGGAACTAAAGAGAATAACTGAACTTGCGACAAGTTCTAGGGGTGCTCAATTCTTACAAAGCCCTGTCACGTAAGGGAATTAATTGTCACTTTCTTCAGAGTTGTTTTTATATAGTTGTGGTACTGTTACTTAAGTCTGATGGTACCAGAAATGGCAGCATAAGCTGAAATATGATAATGTAGTGGTACAGTGTATTAAGCTAAGTTGGGACAACCACACAAAATAGCTGCTGAAGTCTGGAGCAATTAAGTTGGAGTATAAGAAGTTTAGTAAGTCAGTGGGTGGGGAGGTGACTCAGCAGGCAAAGGACTCGGTGCACATGAGTGAAGACTAAATATCAAATGCCAGAACTCATGGAATTGCCGGGCTGGAAGAGCGGACCACCAATCACCTCAGCACTTGGGAGACACAGACAAAGGATTCCTAGAGCAAGCTGGAAAACAACACTAGCCACATTAGTGAACTCTGGGTTCAAGTGAGAGACCCTGAATCAAAATATAAAGTGGAGAGTGATTGAGAAATGCAGCTGGCACCAATTTCTGTCCTCTCCATTCACAGACATGCACCTGCACATATGTGTGCCTATACACACACACACACACACACACACACACACACTCACATAGGTTCAACACATGGACATGCACATAAATTAATTAATTAAAACTGTTTAGGAGTGATGTTGTGTTAGTAGTTTCTTCCAAGGTTAAAAAGCCTTCCATCGTGGAGGCAAACTTCTTAAGACAAGAAGTAAAAGGGCAAGTGAAACAGCAGGATAGTTTAGGACAGGGTGTTTACAAGGAGGTGACACAACAGAATGTTCTGGGAAGGATAGTGGGTGAAGCACCCCACCCTGCAGGGAAGCTTCACTAAAACAGGAAGCAAACAACTCAAAATAGCTTCAGGAAGTCCCTGAAGCTGACCAGATTCACTAGGCCCCTCCCTCCTCAAAAATGTATAAGCAGTAAAGACTGCTGAGAATCACTCTCAGAAGAAGCAAGCTGCAAAGGAGGCTTTGTGCCACAAATCTGGCCACCTGGAAGAGGCAGGGGCCAGTCAAACCAACTAAGCCACCAGAAAGGAACCCTCCAACCTGTTGAGCTGCCTGCAGGCTGTGAGGTATGATACAGGTCCCCAGGTTTGTGAGCTGCCATCCATGATGGAGTGGGATTTGGGGATGCAGCTGTCTTTGAGTATTCTCTGCTCCTGTAAGTAACTCCTTACCCATATCCTCTGAGCAACCCTAATTAAACTAATTGGTGAAGGAGACCCCCCACACACACACACGCGTGCACATAGTAGGGGGTTTCCTCCCAGACCCCAGATTAGGAACAACCCACATCCAAACACCTGTTTTCACAGAGAGATCCTTTATTAAGCAGGAAAGAAAAGTTAAAGTGGTTACTTTCTGACTGGGGTAGAAAAACAGCAGCAAATGACCTTGCAGGTGTAATGTTTAAGAGGAGAAAAAGGGAAGGTCTGTGTTAGAATGGGCTAGGATGTGGTTCTAAGTAAATAGGGGATGAAGGAGAAGGGGAAGGGGACATAGAAAAAGGGCAGGGGAATTTGTCCCGGAGAGACAAAGGACTGCCTCTGGATAGAGAGTAGACAGACATGGCCAAAAGGCAAATGGAGGTTTGTAAAGGTAAAGGGGGGAAACCCATGTTAGAATGACATCTTTAATTTTAATTGGGCATGCTCATTAGGTGAATCAAAGGGGGCTTTTGATTGCTGGACTTTGGTAGTCAGCCTCAGGGGAAGGAAGTAGTCAGGAGGCCTTGGTGGCTAGCTTTAGGAATATGATCTAACAGTTATTAGCAAGGCAGAGAGAATGGAGGGAAGGGCAAAGCCTGCCAGAGCCAGCTCACCATGCTCAAGCTAGCCAGAGTCCCTTCAACTGGTTCAACAATTTGGACTTTAGTTATATCCATACTTTGGTCTGTCGTCAGTTCCCTATTTGGGGTGAGTAGATACTTGTTGATGTCTCCTCAGGAATAGTGTCACACAATAGTTGGAGAGATTGCTTAGTGGGTAAGAATACCCGGGGCTCTTGCAGCAGATCCAGGTTCAGTTCCCTGTGCCCACATTAGTAGATCACATTCACCTGTAGCTCAAGTTCCAGAGGATCCAATACCATCCTCTGGTCTCTACAGGCACATGAACACATGTGGTGCACTTATAGGTATCAGGCACACAACATACACATAAAATGAAATAAACAAATATTTATTAAACAAAAACGAAAAGGTTATTAGTAAGTGTTATATGGTCTATGCCTAAATCAGTGGGGCCTCTTATAAGACAGAATTATGCCCATCCCGCCAATCAGCCTCAACTTAACTGGAGAAAATGTAGAAATCTGGGATTTCTCCTCTTTGAAGTTCTCAGCCTTGAAACCTCTATATTCTTAAAGTCTCTAACAATAAAACATCATTTACTTTATAAAATGTGTTTTCTGGTGAACTTGTTGTTTCAAGTCTTGGCAGGACTAATTCTGTGTCTATATCAACTAAAATCACACTGATTTTTAAAAAAGAAGGGCCAGCAAGATGGCTCAGCAGGTAAAGGAGGTTGCTCCCAATGACCTGAGTTCACCTTAGGCCTGACGGCATGGTAGAAGGGAAGAGTGAACTTCCGCAAGTTCTCTTATAACCTCTACACACCCACACCCACTTACTGGCATCTACACACACACACACACACACACACACACACACACACACACACACACACGGAAAGAGAGAGGGGGTGCATGACAAGGTCTCAATGTGTAGCCCAGGCTAGGCTGCAACTAAATAGTATAGCCTAGGCTAAGCTTGAACTCATAATAATCCCCCCTGTCTCAGCCTCTTAAGTTGTAGTATTACAAGAATGAGCTGCAGCATTACAGATGAACTTTGTCCAGATTTCAGACCCATTATAATGCAGCTGGGATTCTGTAGTTTTTTTTTTTTTTTTTTTTTACCTTGTGCAAAGAAATCTGATTCTCTTCTTTACATCAGAGCAAGTTAGACAGGAAGGACGGTAGTAAAACTGCCAGTTCATTCCAACTATAACTCTTAATGAACATAATGCTGACATGAACTCTGAGAAATAAAAGCAGAGAAGACATTGCGGAGAGATGTGAGAACCCAAGAGAACGTGATCAAATTAACTGACCCCAGGAACTTTACAGCAAAGCTCCTATGCTTAGCCCTTCGATGGTAGGGCACATTTAAAGAAGGAATTATTAGCTTTGGGTAGTTAAAGAGCTGAACCTTGAGAGAGGGTGGGACTCAAGAGTTAAGTCCAAGGCAACAGAGGAGTCTGAGCTGAAATGTCAAGACAAAGGCCCATGCATAGGAAATTCACCATTTCCCACAGGAAAGGGAGGGATTTTTAATCAATAAGAAATGAAAAGCTATTGAAAGTTCCTGAGCAAAGATGGAACTATAATTCACTGACCGTTACCCTGTAGTGGATAGAATCAATTTACAGGGACATATTCAAAGCCAGAAGGCTGTTTCACATATTCCAAAGTGCAGAGAAGGCAGATCTGAACCAGAACTCCTTCACAGCAGTTGATATGCAATAATGAATAGACGCAAACACAGTGATTCAGAGCTCATGATTTCACCAGGAGAATAATGAAATCTGTGCTTCCCATGGCAGACTCATTAACGGGAAATTTTGTGCGACTTTGGACTAAATATACTTAACTTGAGGTTTTGATTTTAGTTTTCTCAAAGACAGAAATACCTACAAAATTTTATGTAATAATGGATTTTGTTGTAATTTCGTATTAAATGCACTCACAATATAACACTGAGTTGAATCTGGGCTAAATTCTCTACACCTCCTTAGACAACAAATGCTAGAGCCTTATGAGGTGACCAGACTATTTGTGAGGGACTGTGTTCAGTTGCCAACACAACCAAAAGTGCCAGCAGAACAGAGATATACTTTCTCTGTCAAAACTGATCCCATTTTACAATGTGACTCATCACATGCATTTCACTTTTGAGCATCTACCTCTTTGCTCTGTGGCTTGAATCTCTGTAGCTGTAACAATACTTCCCACCATTCTGCCCATCACAAATATAACCCAACCATAAGAAAGACACTGCCTTTCAAATTACCTCCAAAGTGCTTCTGCTGGCATTACTTCTTATCTTTGGATGTACCTATCCGGAAGAGAAGCAGGGTGCCCGTCTGGTGGATCTGTGACAACTATGAATGCGCTTGAGACCCCCCTCTGGTAAGACAGAAGGGGATAAAGGCTATTTGGTAGATTACTAGAAGTCACTATTTTAAAATGAAGGTCCACCTTGCTCTAGAATTTTGTAACTGGAATTCTATGTAGGTCTTTTGATCATACATTTTAAAGTCTAAAATCTTCCCCCAACAAATGAACTGTCACTTTATTGCTTTTTATCTCCATTTCTGAAGCTTAATAGTGTAATAACCAGCTCAAAGAAACTGGAAACAAGCAAGGGGCAGAACTGACAATATTCCCCCAACAAAGCAAGTAATGACTGGCTGGAAGCATCTTGATGAATATTAATGATACTGAGAACCACCTCAAAAAATATATATATATATATATATATATATATATATATATATATATATATATATTTAAAACCAGTAATCATCAGAGACCCATTAGGAAAGAGAGACGTTGGAGAGGGCTGGCCAATAAGTGTTCATGACCAGCAGACATTAAAATAAACACATAAAACATACTAGCCAACTGTAAACCATAAACCATTCGAGAGACAACAAAAGTAGTAAGAAAATGCTCAACCATTGTCTAATACTTGGTGTTGAATGTGGTAATCACAGAATCAAATAAAACAACTCCAAGAGGAGGTTACATAGAAAATGTACTGCTGACCAGTAATTGGCAAAGACTCATATTCAAATTCAATCATTTCCAAAGCAGCAAATGACACAAAGCTGTTGGATTCCAGGAACCTCCACTAGAATCTTATAAGAAAGGAAAGAATAAGCCCTACCAAAATTAACTACTGCATTGGCTCCGCTCACCCCATCAGTTATATATTTAGGAGACATGGAGATGATAATTCAGCAGTAAAGGCTTAGGTGAAGTTACTAGCCCACTACAGAATTTGATGGTCCATGGAGTAGGTGCTTCCTAGGTAATAAAGAATGGGAGATAGGAGAGACATCTTGTTCTCAATGGAATGCTTTCTGGAGGTACTCAGGGGCTGCCTTGCGGTGGAGTGCATTGTGAGGAGAGAGTTCCTGGAAGAGCATGTCATTTCTTCCAATTTGTAAAGTGTGTATTTCCACAGACACTGGCACCTCCAACTCCTCTGGGGATTTCTAAAGTGAGTACGCTGAGTAGATGGCCTAGGGTCATTTCTGTTGCTGTGATAAAATACTCTGATGAAAAGCAACCAGCAAGGAGGTATGTTTTAGTTCATGGTTCCAGGTAGCAGTCCATCATTGTAGGGAAGTCAAGGGGGTAATTTAAAGATATATATATATATATATATATATATATATATATATTATATCATGATACAGATGAAATATATATGCATATACATATATATGCATGTATAACAATTAATGAAAAAAGAGGCCATGGATTTGAAAAGAGAACCAGGAGGTATATTAAGGGAGGGTTTGGAGGGAGGAAAGGGAAGGGAAAGAGGATGTAATTATAGTATAATCTCAAACATACAAGAAATAATTTAAATGAAAAGAGAGAGACTAGTCATATCCGTGGTCAAGAGCAAAGATAGAATGAAGTGTGCATGCTAACTACTCAGCTCACTTGTCCAGACTTACATAATGCAAGACCTGAACCAGGGAATGATGCTGCCGTATTCAGGGTGGGTCTTCCCCCTTCTGTTGTCCCAGTTAAGAACGCGTCTCATAAGCTTGTCCATACACCAATGCCATCCGAACAATTCCTCATTGAGACTCTCTTCCCTGGTTCCTTGAGATGGTGTCAAGTTGACAATGAAAAGTGAGCACCACAGTGGACTGGCTGAGAGAAGAGCAGGAGTGCTCTAACAGGAGGTGCCTGTGAAAACCAGGGAGTAATCTTGGGCCTCATCCCTCTCCTCGCCACTTTCCAGGCAGAGGTTGCCATGTTTTTGTGCCAGCCTGGAGTAGGGAGAATTACAATATGATCAAGCATCTCATCCTAAGTGGTTTCTGGATTCTTCTAATATCTTTTTTTTTTGTTTTTCAAGACAGGGTTTCTCTGTGTAGTTTTGGTGCCTGTCCTGGATCTCGCTCTGTAGCCCAGTCTGGCCTTGAACTCACAGAGATCTGCCTGGCTTTGCCTCCTGAGTGCTGGGATTAAAGGCGTGTGCCACTGCCATCTGGCGGATTCTTCTAATATCTCTAACTTGCTTCTTTCTCTTCCATGGCCTGTACCTGACAGTGCTTTAACTCGTGCTTCAGTTAATTCATAGATGATCCGCAGACCTCTTTCTACATTCAGCTTCTTGAGATCACAGTGCAAAGCCACCCCACCCAATATGTCTGCTGGTACCCACCTCTACCCAGCCTGTCCTCCAACCATTTCCAATGTTAACTCCTATCCACAGTCTTGAATTCTCTCCTCTTCTTCCCAGGATAGAGTAAACATAGCTTCCCTATAACATAAAATGGACCTTGCCCCTGCCTTGCAGTGATCTGAACTTAAAATCTGAACTCGTCAACCTGCCTTACAATGGCTAGCGTGGCTTGGCTTCCGCCCCACCCCACATGCCCTCACCTCCTTGATCACATGGCATAGCAGTGAACCTCGACCTCTTTTCTGCTCTCCCCTCCCAGTTTGCTCCCTCACAGTCTCCTTAAGATAGTTTCATATGTGAAACTCTATTACCTCAGCGCCTTTTGTTTATCTGCATCTCCCATTCCTCTCTCTGCATGACTGACTCCTCCTCTGGCATGTCTTACTCAGAGTTCATCTCTTCAGAGACAGTCCTTGTTTGCTCCATGTAAACTCCTGCTATTTTCTTCAATATCATTCTGACAGTAGTATATCTATAATGCTGTTTATATTATTGGTCACAACTTTTAGTTGAGTATATATATCCGGTTTTTATTTCTCGTCCCTAATAGGTATTGGGTTTCAGTTTGCTGAAAAGTTGAATGTGCAGCAAAGACAGTAGGGGAGGAAGGCCCCTGAGAGGTGATGATGGGAGCTCTCCCACACAGAGAAAAAAACAAAACAAAACTCAGTGGCTTAGGGGCTGAGGAGATGGCTCAGTCAGTAGGGTGCTGGCCCCACAAGCTTGAGGATCTGAGGTCATATCTTCAGAACTTGTGAAAAAGTCAGTCGTGATAGTATGTTGTAGCTGTAGTTATCCTGTTCCTGCCCGGCTCCTGCGGCCCTCAGACCCAAGTAAACACACAGAGACTTATATTATTTAAACTGTTGGGCCTAATGGCTCAGGCTTCTTGCTAGTTGTTCTTATGTCTTAAATTAACCCATTTCTAATAATCAATAAGTTGTCATGTGGCTTGTGGCTTACTGGTATCTTTACATGTTGCTTCTCATCACGGTGGCTGGCAGTGTCTCCCTGCCTCAGCCTTTCACTTCCCAGAATCCTCCTCCCTCTTTGTCCCGCTTATACTTCCTGCCTGGCTTCTGGCCAATCAGCATTTTATTTATCAATCAATCATCCACAGCAGTATGTACCTGGTTTAGGGGAGGCAGAGACAGGAGGATGAACTTAAAATCTGAACTCCTCAGCCTGCCTTACAATGACTAGCATGGCTTGGCTTCCATCCAACCCCACATGCCCTTACCTCCTTGACCAAATGGCCTATCAGTGAACCTTGAACCAGCCAGACTTTCTGAATCAGTAAGTTTCAAGTGCAATGAGAAAGCCTGTTTCTGAAAATAAATAAAGAAGTAAGATAAAGAAGGACTAGCAAAGACATCTGACGTCCATCTCTGATCTCCACAACACACACGTGTACACACATAAATATACAACACAGATCCCTCCCCCCACACATACACACAACCAATGGCTTAGCTGTATGTACACTTGTCCATGGAGGTGTCAGCAAAGGAAAAAGAGTTGAGGGATTCCCAACCAATAAACTCTATCTCTTCAGTAAAGAGGCATATAAAATCAAATATAAAATATTCTGGAGCACAGTGCTTCAAAAGAATGCTCTGTGAGTAAGGGTTATTGAAAGACATAGGAAAGGAAGCCAATTCGGGAACATTTCAAATGTACTTAGAGTGCTACCAGGTCATGTCTTCATTTAGTTATCCACAAAATAAATACATACTGAGTTGCAATGCAGTCCAGGTAAAACATTTATTTCTTGCATCACAAGCACAAATGGACACCAAGTTGTTAAACATCCTCAGACTGTGAACTAGAAATGGCACCTCCGTCAGATCCCGGTTCCCAAGGCTCTAGCCAGAAGATAGAGCCCGAGACACTGACTTTCTCTTGCTGGGGTAGGCTTTGATGTTTCAGGAGAGGGCCTTTTGTATACACCCCACAAACCCCTTATTAAATGATCCTGTAATGTTTTAAGCTTTTACATAATATCTTATCATTCCTCATGTGCAGACAGAACTCTCCCACTGGTTTCCTAGGATGCATGAGCACCTTGGTGTACATTATCCTCAGAAAAGGAAAGAGTAATTAAGTTACCAGCGGCTTTTTAAG
This sequence comes from Peromyscus attwateri, assembly GCA_902168425.1. Lineage (NCBI taxonomy): Eukaryota > Metazoa > Chordata > Mammalia > Rodentia > Cricetidae > Peromyscus > Peromyscus attwateri. The sequence goes on along the minus strand of CABHPP010148913.1, from coordinate 21,203 downwards.
ATAGACATCTGATTAATTATCACAGCAATACTTGATTCATGAGGTTAAATAGAGACATATATGTCATATCTCAAAGTAATATTTTAAAGTGAGTAACATTGATTTTTCCCTTCTATTGTCTGTCTACATCTTCATCTCTTCAACCAACTTCAGCTTTCCTGCAAGGCAGGCAAGTTCATTTCCCCTAGGCCTGAAAAACTAAACCTGTTCCTCTTTGAGATCAGTGGTAGCTGGTTGGAATTTTCTTCTCCTTTTCACCCCTGCAAAGCCTCCCTATTAGTAATATTTTATATCAAGCTCTATATCCTTAAGATTCTAAACAGTTCCAGGTTATCTAAAGCAGTGGTACTCAGTTTCCTAATGTTGAGACCCTTTAATACAGTTCCTCATGTTGTGGTGACCACCAACCATAACATTATTTCATTGTTACTTCATAGCTGTAATTTTACTACTGTTAAGAATCATAGTGTAAATATCTGATATGCAACCCCTGTGAAAGGGTCATGCGACCCCCGAAGGAGTTGCTGCCCACAGATTGAGAAACACTGATCTAAAGGCTTTAGGGTATCAAAATTACTTTGCATTTGTTTTAATAACTAAATTTTACATTGAAGTTTCTGAGTTTAAAAAGAGAAGTTCCCCAACTTCACAAAATAGTAAACCCCACACAACTGAAGTTTACAGTCCCTTAAAAATTTAATACTTCATAGGCGTGGGTAAATAATTCCAGAATGAGATTTTTAATTAAAAGAAAATGAATGAATGAAAGAATATAGAGTTCCTAAGTAGTATATGCTTATATATTTTAGCTAAAAGGTAATGAAATAAGAATTATATTCTTAAATTCAATAAAGACCAAAGAAACCACATCAGAAAGGCCACACCAATGTTGAGAAGTAGCCAGGGCTCTGTTGACTCAGATATTTTATTCTCTCTCTCAGGAATCCAAGTCATTAGTGGTAGAATGAGAGATGAGGTGATCTACTCATAAACATGGGACTCTGATTCAGCATGAATGTCACTGATTTTAATACCAGACACATCCATTTAGGTGGAGACTATTTGTTGAGAGCTGCTGAAGAGAATGCCCACACTTGGAGAAAATGCACACCCTTGGCAACCAGTAATGATTAGACTCAAAACCACCAATCAGGATTTGGAGATTTCAAAAAAAAATAATAATAAATACGGCTTGGCATTCCAGGCATTTAAACAAAAATAGGTGTAGCAAAAAGTAGGTTGTGTTTACCAGTATTGCCCTTTCTTTGTGATCTTTTGGGAATTTTGCCCAAGTGAGTTCTGGGAAGTCAAACTGCATATATATATATATACATATATATATATATATATATATGAATGTATGTATGAATGCAGATATGTGTGTGTGAGCATTGTGTGTGCACATGCATGTGTGCACAGGAGCATTGTCTTCTTCATAGTTTATAAAAAGCATTTAAGTGGTGATATCCTGGATTGGTACACCAAAGTCTCTTATGCCAGCTGGAATCAGTCTGTGCTAAGTAGTTATCCACCAGAAACAGATACAAAATAAGCAGCCATTCCCATACTGGAGTTGTTCACCATGTACTTCCAACCACTTCCACCTGCTCATCTTCTCCAGGACACAGAGATAAGAGAACAAGGTGAAGGAAGGATGAGGGAAAACATACTTCCATTGAGTCAAAAAGCAAAAGTCTTCCCGTCCACATTCATTTCACTACTGTAGAGTGCGGGTATTAGAGTCAGGCAAGTCAAATGATGAAGTTGTCTTGTTTTCCCAATTGGTGAGTCAGGGACTCAAACGCTTGGCTCTGCCACAATACATCTGCATTTGCCAAGAACTTAGTATGTGCCAGGACCGTCAATGGGTATCATCGCAAGCATGACCCCTATTTTCTTTAGTTTCTCCATTTCTTTGGAGAAGACAAACAAGTAGAAAAAGAATTTGGAACTACTTTATAAGAATCCCATGGAAATAATTAATGAGAACAAATAGGAAAGGGAATATGAGGGAATACAGCTTAAGTGGGGAGGCCCAAGAGTGGTTCCTTGGGGAATAAGACTTATGAGGGTAGGAAGACAGGCGGCTGAGAGAACATTCCATAACAGTTCAAGGGCTCCCAGGTAAGGAGGAGCCTGGTGGTTTGTTCCAAGAACAGCAAGCCTAGATGACTCCTTTGAGAGGCAGAGTGACAGGAGATAAAGCTCATGGTGTTCATGACAAGAACTAGAGGAGAAATGTGTGTGGGCATGCTCTGGGGATCCAGCCCTGTGCCACTGTGGGGATTAACACAGGCATGGGTGTTTCAAGCTGCTCTCTGCAGAAACCGGTCAACAGGAAAAGAAAAACACTTGAGCATAAGTCTTACTCGTGTTCCACCCTTTTTCTAAGTCAATGATTTTTTTTTTCTCTCATCTTTTGTTATCAACCAAGGCAGAAGGTTTTCAGTTCGCACTGGGGCAAGGAGTCTTAAAATAAGACCTTATTTTCTCTCCTTCATACATCACACTTGAAAGAGAAGATAATAGGACTGAAACTTTTTTTATGCCCAAACATCAGAAAACAGAGCACTGTGCAAAGCTGAGATTCTTTTGTGCTGTGTCACACAATACCATGCAGGAGATGTGATAGGAAAAGTCAGACATTCCCTGTACTCATTCCAGCATTCCCCTCTCCCACTGAGGTTTCCAGTGGCATCTGAAATATGGAATGTGGGTGGAAGAAAGGTGGGGCTATAGTCCAACCAACTTACTCATTCGTGAGTTCATTCACTCGGTAAGCAAATGCTTACTGAGCACCTACCTGTCCATTATGCTGAGTTTAATGCTGGGGATTCCAGAACTGACATTTATTATGCTAGCACATTTCACAATCATCGAAAGTGTATTCACACTTTTCATATTGCTATGATCATATAAATACCCAGCAAGAAGCATGTTAGAGGATGAAGGGTCTGTCTTGGTTTACCTTTAAAGAAAGAACATAGGCCATGGAGGTGAGGAAGGAAAGGTGGTAGAATCACAAGACAGCTGGTCATGTTTTCTTCTGCAGTCAGGAAGCAGAGAGAGAGGAATGCTGGTGTGCTAGTTCCTTGCTCTCTCTCTCTCTCTCTCTCTCTCTCTCTCTCTCTCTCTCTCTCTCTCTCTCTCTCTCTCTCTCTTCTTTTTTTTTACTTAGTATTGGACCCTAGCCTATGGATTTATAATATTCCCGTTGATGGTAGGTCTTCCTTCCAGTTAAACCTTTCTATAAACAACCTAATAAACACATCCAGATGTGTGTTTGCCTGTAGATTCTAAATCAAGATAAACCATCACTCATAGGAACCCAGGGCCTAAGGGAAGATTCTCCTTTATTGCCTTATCTCTTGCATGCAAATATATTGCTAACTCATAAGGATGATTTGTACTCTAGCTTCCCGAGAAAGAATCCAAAAACTGCCAATCTGACATAAAGAAAGAATAAAAGTCAAGGAGCATGAATAGAGGCAGGGTTCTCTGGCAAGAGGAAATGGTGGTGCTGAGATGCACACAGAACACAGGATAACTCACAGTCTATGTGGGCAGCGTCGGTGGATGTGAGCTCACCTCTCTTCTCCGAAGAGTGTATCAGGAGACAGTCTTGCTTGGAAGAGATTTTCAAACCAAAGTCATCAATAAAGCTTGTGCCCACTTCAATAAGTGCTGTGTCCAGACCATTTTGTCTTTCTGACTTCTACACACTAAATACCTTGGGAAAACTGAGCTGACAGTGCTGTATAATAAGATATTAGGCAATTGTGGCCATCAGAAATAGGAGGAAGAGAGTGCTTCTGCAAGGCTCCAGTGCAAAAAGGATACAGAATGGAGCAGAAAGAAATTAGCCTTAGTACAGCCGAGGGAGATCAGAAATGGAATGCTGCTCCCAGAGAAAGAACAGAAAATAAGTATCTTTGGCTGTAGATGGTAAAGTCATTGTTGAGTTGAACTCTCTGTAGACCCACAAGAAACATAAAGGCTTAGGAGAGCTAATACATCACAGGATGTGAAAAACTCCCCACAAGCAAGACATCATGCAACTGAAGCAGCCACACTATTTCTGTGAGGATTTGGTACCAGCATTAATAGGGCAGAGATACAGTCAGAACACAATCAATTACTCTCTGGTTTTCCCAGAAAGGAAAACAAGCAAGAAGGTGAAGTGTAGAAAACTAGTAGGAGCTAATGAAGAGGGGAGGGTCAAAAGGAGAGAGTTTCATATTCCATCTAATATCCCACACATTCCATATCCCTGACTCACCTTGCTTCAACATCTTTTTTTGCATACCACTTAAGCATAGCTCTCATTTTACTTAGACCAACTCAGTGTAAAAATGAGGTTAGTTTCATGTGAAAGGTTCAAGATCCTTATCATTGCCTTTGCACACATACTAAATATTTTTCCAACTGGAAAAAAAAACAGGTTAAAAATATCCACTTATAGAAAAGGCAAAATTTAAAAGAATCGCTTCATATTCAAAGGCTGATTTTTATTCCACCAGCTATTATTAGTCTTGGGGAATTACTTCCTATATGTATAGAGCCTCGGGAATATAGAGAAAGTGCTCTACCACTAAGCTACATCCCCAACCATTATAGGCAATTTCAAATGCTTATTCCTTGCCATAAGTTACGATGGAAGAAAAATCATTTACAAATTTGCATATTTGTAATGGTGCTCTGGTGCAAAGGTAGAAATGAGTGTGCAACTTTGCTATCAACTCATTCAGTCAACCACAAAATCAAAAATTTAAATTTTATAGTGATTATTAATTATGGAATATATATTCCCGATCTCATTCAGAAAAATCACACTCCACCTATCAAAAGGCATACTTCCATTCCTCATGTCGGCCCATTTTGTCTGATGATGCCCTGCCTGGGTCTCTGCTCTGCCCCCTGCTTAAACCACAGGACTCAGTGCCCACAGTGATAGGATATTGGTCTTCCAAAACAAAATCTTCCCCTTGTGCCGATGCCAGCCTTACTCTTGTACTACATTTGTGTCTCTGCCACTCAACCCTCTTGGGCATGTCCTTGGCTTGCACGAGCTTCAGCCTGAACTCCCTTTCATGAAAATATGGCTCACTCCACCTGCACCTGAAAGAGCCCTACTCCTCTGTCAGAAGCACAACCTTTCCACCATTCTGCCCATCCCAGAACCTTGAAAATAACGCGAACACTCATCCTTAAACATTTGCAATGTTTTTGTTGCTGGAGGACATGGCAGGGAAAGCTTTGTCAGTGACTGGGTGATAAGAAATGGCAGAGACACCATCAAGCCAGTTAAAATGCCAGCAGGAGGAGGAGGGACTCAAAGGCTTCACCACTAGCTGAGGAACTGTTATCAGTTGGTGGCAGCTGGGGGAAAGGAGAATCACTTTCTTTAGGCCTATGTCCACTCGACAAGTTAAAAAATAAAAATAAAAAAAAAGAGGAAGGAATATGAAGTTGAGATAGGTTCCTGAGGGAAGCTGGGGAATAAGAAGGTGGATATGATCAATATACATATGTATAAAATTTCAAAGAATATATGAAAATTTCAAAAAAGTTGCAAGGAACCCTACAGATAACTTAGTTCAGTTGCATTGTATTGGTTTTGTCCATTACGTCTATTGATCCCCCATCTCCCAGGGAGGCTCTCTGAGGTTAAATTCATCCTTTTCATGTCAAGCCCAGTGCTCACACACAGTTAGATATTTGTTAGACTGTTTGGAATTGCAATCTAAAAAGTATCTGCTGGACTGTATTGATATGAAAATATCCAAGCTTACAAGATGACCAATGTAGGTTAATACATACCTGTAGGACAGCCATGAAGTGTATCTACTCCAAGAATGTTTTCTTCTTCTTCTTCTTCTTCTTCTTCTTCTTCTTCTTCTT
>CABHPP010148913.1:5139-15202 GCA_902168425.1 Peromyscus attwateri | reverse complement strand
CCTTCCCCTTCCCCTTCCCCTTCCCCCCCCTCCTCCTCCTTACTTTTTCTTTAGGAAGAAAATTCTGTTTCCAAAGTGGAGTTGATTTGAAACCTTAAGAAGTCAAAGCTGGGGAAACGCACACCTGCGTTTCCATCTCTCTCTACAGGACTCTGAAAAACACTGTTTAAAGAATCCTTTTCAGAGGTCAAACAATAGAAGGGGAGAATGAATGGCCACACACAAAATTCTAGTGTCCGGATTTATACTAAGTTTGTCACAAACAAGCCCTGAGCACCATGTATTATTGAGTGAAATGAGCTACTGACATGTATGGATTATTTTATGGCTTTTCAGTGCTATTGGCCAGTTGCTAATAATGGCGACTAATACTCTTATTTTTAAATCACTCAGGAAAACGACTTCATTTGAAGGTCATGTGCTGCTGTGTTGCTGCCCCCAGCTCTGCCATACTAGCTTTACTTAGCTCTCTCGGTCACACCTCACTCACAACATGGGATACCAATTATATCTACCCTTAGTGTGTTGGAAAGTATTCAACAGAATAATATAAACGTGAGTTGGAGCAGTTAGCATGGGCATTCAGTGTTCAGTTAGCACAGTGGAGTTGAAAGAACAGGAGGATGGAGCCAAAAGGAGAGTCTTACAAGGACGAGTGCCTCTGCCTGGATTCGGTGCTTCCTAGACGAGAGCTACAGTACACCCACCAAGACAGCCAGTATTTGCATCCAGCTTTAAAGAATGCCCACTTATTAATTTAAGGAAGCTGCTGGCTTGTTTAATTACTCTTTGAAGTATCTGCTAGAAATACAAAAATCTAATGCATGTATGCACACATTCACAATTTTCCAATCCATTAGCCCTGCTAAGCAACAATATAGTTATCCAGACATTCACCAGATGTTTTCCTCTCTAGCATGAGTGTTCTGCTAGGGGATGTCACACTTCTTCTACCAGGTAAAGCCAGTCTGCATCTTCCTCTGCACTAACTGAGCTGCCTTGCATCACCCCAAAAGAAGTTCCTAATACTCCATAGAGCAAAACTGTGACAGGGAAGAAAGAGCAGGTATCTTGGAGAGAATCATAAAATGGATCAGGGAAAGAGCTTACTCCATGTAGTTAATCTGAAAATAAGACACCCTGGTGACTTTGTCACTGTGAGGACAGATAAAAGGTTGTCTTTCATCTCCCTAATAAGTCATTTCAATGGGCTAGAATCAAAGTGCAAACCTGGATTTTATAAAACGGCAAGGAGCGGGGTCATTAAATGGTGGTCCCTAGAATACAATTTTGAGAGTTGGGTATAGCAATCAATTGAGCTGTTGGATGCTTCTGCAGAGCTGGTTCAAAGTCCTTTCTGACTCTAATTAGCAATCTACTGCAGAGGCTCACCACAGTCTGAGCAGTGTCACTTGGAGTAGATTACGTTCATGGGGCAACCTGTTGGTAACCAAAACCAAAGCTTGGAAATAGGAAATGGGGACTCTCTTCCAGCATGAGCTAAGGCAGTTCACAAATATCAAAGAAGCCCCCACACCAATGGCACTCCAAATTTAAAATGCAAGCAAGTTGCTAAAGAAGTTATTAGAAGGGTTGGGGATTTACCTCAGTGGTAGAGCGCTTGCCTAGCAAGCGCAAGCAAGGCCCTGGGTTTGGTCCTCAGCTCCAGTTTAAAAAAAAATTTAAAAAAAAGAAGTTATTAGAATGAATGAACCAGCCTGCAATAAAGGCAACAATGTTTTTATAAATTCAGATTTCCAGTTTTTGCCCGCAACTCTTTCTTCATCTATTCCATAGTCACTGTAAGGGCCCAAGGTACTTGCTTTTGTTTTTGTTTTTGTTTTTAGTTTTGTTTTGCTTTTTCATATTTCCTTATGGACTGAACCTGACATCTCCTTGAGGGAATTTTCTGCTATTTACCAAGGACACTTATTTGATAAACATTGGTTCCGATGTGTCTACAAATTCCTCAGGTGGGGCCTGTACAGGGTTTGGCAAAGGAGTGCCAACACTAGGTGCCTGTACTACAAACTGGGAGAGATGCCAGGGACCCAAGTTTACTAAATGCTGTGGATGGTGAAGGGACTCTGGCTGGCCGAGGCACGGCAAACAGGGCTATGGCAGGCCTTGCCCTTCTCCCCAATTCCCTGTGGCTTGCTAAAAACTGTTAGATGACATTCCTAAAGCTAACCACCAAGGTCTTATCCCTTATTTGGCCACTTCCTCATCCTCAGACTGACCACCAAGGTCCAGCTATCAGAGTATTGAAGCCTAGCAGTCAAAAGCCCCTTCTGGTTCACCTAATTAATATGTCCAATTAAAATTAACACCTCATCATAACACAGGGTTTCCCCTTGTACCTCTATCAACTATCATCTTCTTATGTGCTACGTCTCTCTCTTCTCTTCAGACGTAGTTTGTTTCTCTTCAGAACAAATATCCCTGCCCCCTCTCCCCTGTCCCCTTCCACTTCTCCCTCATCTCCTATCTCCTGTCTTTGTATCTTATTCCCTGCTGTCTGTCCCTCTGGGACAAATAAATCTCCTTTGTGCTGAGAACTTGGTCTTGGAGATCCTGAGGGGATATCGTTCTCTTACAGGCAGGGCATTGGGATGGACTCCTTACCTGCATTCCAAATAAGCATGCCAAGTTAATATGATGCCAGCAACTCACAGACTGCTCCAATGCTTCTCATTTTACTTTTCAAACACTAACATATGACATTACCGCACTCGATCCTCCATACCAGATGATAGACTTTAGTGACCACGTTTTCTTCACCGTCTACCAGTCCTCCTCTTCTATCACATGTGCCCTGGACAAGTTAAGGGAGGAAAGGAGGGTACTGGGAAGAATCACATGTGTGCAGCCCTTAGCTTGTTTCCCTGAAGTTGTGGCACTGTTCATTCTTCATATCTCTTCAGCACCTTCTTATCTCTTCTTGGTCTTGGGCTCCTTAAGAACATAAGCATCCGAGACTTCACCAGCAAAACAAGTGGTTTAGAAGATTGCTAAATTGAAATAATTTTATTAGGAGTAGAGTAGGATTCCTTGACTGGACTTAAACTGTGGCATCTGAAGAACATCTGGGACGTTGGTTCTCCTACCACCAAGATGAAAATGATGGCAGTTATGCATGAGCTCATCTTCTGTTTGAAATGAAGGGGGAAAATAGCTTTTAAGATAGAGATAATGGTTGAGGCACTTGGGAAAGGAAGGAACAGGATAGAATTAGGATAGTATCACCCAGTCCTAGACCTGAGGCCTAATGCTAGAGAAACCATTCTGTTTATTTCTATTCAGACCAAACCAAGGCTTTACGAAGCAGATGCCTGGACATAGGACCATTGTTTCAGCTTTAGAGCTGAGGAAAGCATTCTTCAACACAGCATACAAGTTTAGCAGGGCTAGGCATTGAGCATACTCACATGACTTGTTGGCAGAGTACAAAGTCATGGCCTCATTTGAAGCATTTGAGAAGACTCAAAGCTGAGCTCTTCTGCAGTGAGAATGGGGATCCATTGACACAAACACCAGGCTACTGAGATTGGGTTCATGTTAGCAGCCTCATTCACGTATCTCCATCAATGGGAAGAGATGTGCAGTGGGAATATAAAAGCGGTAAAAGCTGGTATGAGGGAAGTGTCTATCTCTTTCAGTCTTTGAGCTTTTGACAAAAATTAGCCTGATGGTAACAGCAGATAGCAGTGAGGAAGAGTCACCAGAACATGCGAAACACACCTTCCTGTGGAAGCGATATGAATGTACTGGATATGCATGAGCTCATCTTCTGTTTGAAATGAAGGGGGAAAATAGCTTTTAAGATAGAGATAATGGTTGAGGCACTTGGGAAAGGAAGGAACAGGATAGAATTAGGATAGTATCACTATCCTATGATATATGATAGGATATGATATCCATAGAATATGAATTCCATGTCTTCTAGAAAATAATGGCTTAAGTTCCATAGTTTATTTTATTTTAACCTTGCCATGTAATAACTTATTATTTTATCAACTAAATAATTTTGGTAAAATTTATCATCTATTTCCTAAAAGTCTTTATGAAAAGTAGGGAAATATAATCCATTAACACACACACACACACACACACACACACACACACACACACACGATAAGACATTTGAGACTTTTATTCATGTACACATTGTATTTTTATCATATTCTCCCCTGCCCACCCACCAAATTTTTTCTTAACATGTAGCATCCAGTCATTACTTCCAGTATTTGCATGGGCTTAGGACCATCCATAGAACACAGACAATCTAGCAAGTGGAACATCTCTGAAGAAAACTGATTTCTCTCCCTGTGAAGCCATCAACTGCCAATAGCTCTCTGCAAGGGGTAGGGCTCTGTGAACCCCTGCAAACATATGTATACTTTTAATATTATGATCCAAACAACTAGGAAATGTGTGTGTGTGTGTGTGTGTGTGTGTGTGTGTGTGTGTGTGTGTGTATGTGTGTGTGTGTGTGTGTGTGTGTGTGTGTGTGTGTGTGTGTAGATACACATATGCCTTGCAAATAAACAAAAAGATGTATCTTTGGCAAATAAGGGCACATCCTTAAATTACTATTTAATTACTGAAAATTGTTTTCCAAACTATTTTTGAAAAGATACATAATGTGTCTGAGAAGACTAAGTGAGGAAAACAGAAGGGTTTTGGTAAATCTAAATGTGGTAGAAGTTGAAAGTTGAGCACAGGCTGTCATAATCTTTCAAAGCATGTCACAGCGCTAACAGCAGCAATATGGACTCTGACCAGGTCATGTGAAAAAGAAGTATTGGATCTGAAGAGAAAGCTCAGCAGTCAAGAACACATCCTACTCTTACAGAGGCCCAAGTTTGGCTCCTATCAGTTGGCTCACAATGGTGTGCAACACTAGCTCCAGAGAACCAGCGCCATCTTCTGACCATCATGGAGACCTGCACTCACATGCATAAGCTTTCTCCCCCCACTTGAAAATATAATAAATCTTCTAAAAAAGAAAAAAAAAGTGTTAGCCTCAATAAGAAGGGTATTCTAAAAGTCCAGACCAGAAACAGACATAATTGCTTTATCTTTCCAAACTAAGGGCTGACTTTACAAGAGAGACCAAATAATGGCATTGCATTGGGAAAATAATATCATAAAACTAGGTATGAGATATCAGATAGAAAAAGCAACAGCCAGAAGCTTAGGTGGGACTCTGTCACTTGTCACAGGAGACTACGGACAGAAAACAATTTGTTTAGAATGTCACCCATAAAGTTCTAGACTAGAGTCAAGTAAAAACCTGTTGCAACAGTCCCTTCAACCGAGGAGCTGAAGCACCTTTCAAGGAGTGTCTCCTGTCATCCCTCTCTGTTGTGACATGGGTCCTGTGTTTGTGTGCAGACCAAGGCAACAGGGACGAGGGAAAGATGATGAACAAACACAGGACAAAGAGGGATTAGACGACAAGGAAAAACCCTGGCCTCCAGCCACCTGCACCTGGTGGAGAGTGTGAAAAAAATAATAATCATAACCCCACAGATTTAAGCCTGGGGCCTTGCAAATGAAAAATAGTCCATTAATTCTTTCAACAAATATTTATTAAGTGTCCATTACCTGTCAGATAGCTAGCTAGGAGATATGGATACAAAGATATGGAAGAGTCTCTTCCCTCGAGGGGATCTTGACGTCAGGGTGAGGCCAAAAAGTAAAATGTACATGAATCGTTTTGATCAAGGTATACATTACTGGGAAAACATAGAGGAGAGAGCAGTTCTCTCTATCTGATGGAAGTGAGCTGAGGAGCAGGAGAGAGCTGGAAGGAATGATTCAATATTCATGCAAATCTAAGGCCCACACAAAACACAGGACTTGAGCTAGAAACTACCAATGGGTAATGGGTAAAGAAATCATGTCCAAACACATTCCTGATAAACGCTGAATACTTCCTGATTTGGGATGGGCCAGAAATATCAAGATAACAAGTTTGGTGTATTCTATTGCAACCAGGAAGCAAAGAAGCTCATGAAATTTAAACCCAAAGAAAATAAATTAATAACAAAAAATAATAGTGAAAATTACACTTAAAAAGATTTCATGTGGCTAAGGGTGTAGCTCAGTAAAGTATGCTTACATGGCATGTGCAAAGTCCTGGGTTTGAGCCTCAGCAAGCCTGCACACATGAAGAATGACTTGATAAACAAAAAGTAATGTTGAATGAAATGCAGCAAAGAATATGTTCTACATTTCAGCAATATCAATTTAACTCAATTCAATGTTTATTTCCTTCAATCCAGAAATTTCCCAGAGGATTTTTAAATCATAATTTGTGTCTTATTCAGCAAGAATTGCCGTACAGGGAATTAAAGAAAAATGTCTTCCAGGCTCTTTCCTCTTCTCTCCTTCTATGACCTCCTGTGAGCCTTTGATCATCTAAAAGGAATGTGTGGGTGGTGTGTAACCTTTACAAATGTCTTTCTGCCAATTGACTAGGGGGAAGTTTCTTTTCCCTGCCCTTCCACCTTGCCCTAAGTTCTGCACAAAACCACAACTTGCTGCATAGTGAAAAGCTGCCCAGAGGTGCCCTTGACAAACCTCCAGTCAGAAGAGAAGGGAGTTGAGGCTGTGAAACCAGACAGCACCCCCTCAAAACCAGATTTTTGTGGCCCCAACAATCCAATCTCTTTGTGTGGGATACCTAGTGGTTGGTGAATCATATTACCAGGTGTATTTTTAGAAAATGAACTGGGGGGAAAAAAAGCAGTTACTGCCTCTTTAGAGTCTCAGAAAGAGAAGAGAAATAGCCAAATGGATCTATTTGAAAATCAGCTATGTGGTTCTCACGAGGAAGTAGGCTAAATTCAACAAATCATCGTAAGATAAAAGTTCATTCAAAAGGCAGTGGTCTGGCTGAGTCCTTTGTCTAGTCCATAAAATTCTTCATATGGCGGCATGCCCCTCAAAGATGACTGGTAAAATTTGTTGTGGAGCAACTACTATTGATTGTCGCCGGCCGTGGCGGTGCACACCTTTAATCCCAGCACTCGGGAGGCAGAGCCAGGCAGATCTCTGTGAGTTCGAGGCCAGCCTGGGCTACAGAGCGAGCTCCAGGACAGGCACCAAAACTATACAGAGAAACCCTGTCTCAAAAAACCAAAAAATAAAAATAAAAAACTACTATTGATTGTCAACGAAGAAATAGTTTTCTTTTTCACGTTATTCATTTCTCATTCCAGTTTGAAATGTGCATGATGTGTAGCTCCTTTCCCTATGCGTTCTTTTTCTTCTGAAAATAAAAATCATCTTCAGAACAAAGGATGATCGGGCTCCTAAGTATTAGACAGGATGCTATGTGGGAAGAGAAGTTCTAGAAATGATAATGAAGTAGTGAATCTGCCCTTCCTTACCAAAGCACCCATTCATCTTGTAACCAAGGTACCAATGAGTGGCCAGAGTTAGGGATGGGTTCTCTACTTTAGGAACTCAGGACATCTCATTCAGTTGTAAACAGCTTCCTAGAGAATGTTCTTCGTGAAGGAGGTCAGACCCTAACCAGGGACTCAAAAGGCTGTTCCGGTTTTGAAAGTGAAACAATGAGGTGGTGACGGAGAAACTGAGTCAGTATAATCCTATATTGAAGAAGAGATGCTATCACGCACAAAGGGCATTTGGTTTCTGGAGACACTTGCTTATAATTAATTGGTCTCTAAATTGTCAGGCAGTGATCTGAAGTATGTGCAAGATCACCCACTGGAATGGGCAGGTAAGGGTAAAACATAACCTCTGTTTACGTTTGCTTAGGAAACTTCACTAACACTTAATATGTGGATTTAAGGTAGTTGTTTGCTTATTTATTTTGGTCTTTTTGAGACAGAGTTTCTCTGTGTAACTTTGGCTATCCCGAAACTCACTCTGTAGATCAGGCTGGCCTCAAACTCACAGAGCTCTACCTGTCTCTGCCTCCTGGGTGCTGAGATTAAAGGCCTGTGCCACAACCGCCCAACTCTAAAGTAGCATACTTACAATAAATGCATGTTTGTGGGCTTGTGATCAAATATTATAATTTATGGTTGACTTTTATTTCTCTCTGTCTTTCTGTATCTTTTGTTTATTGGTGTTTTCCAAGATTTAGAAGAGTGCTTGGGTACAGAAGTATTCAAAAACATGTAGACCGTGGAATTCTAATCTTCTGTAAAGAAAAATGAAATCATCATAGTACTTCCTCAGAAAACACCAACCTTGCTATGAACCTTTCTATCTGTAATGGTAACCTGCCTACATAATGTGGTGATGCAATAGTGGTACATAAATCATGGGAGCAACCAACCACTATCTGATTGGATGGAACCACAAGATGGAACCCATGCCTAATACTGCGTGGGTGGTCAAGAACCTGAACTACATTGGCCAGGTACCTAGGGGAAACTCAGATACTGTTGTCTGCTCAAGAAATGTAGCTATATAATGATTCCTAATGACATTCTGATATACCCATAGATTAGCGTCTTGGTTATCCATCATCAGAGAATCTTCCACCTACCTACAGTACGTGGGAAGAAACACAGACATCCACAAATAGACAATGTTCAGAGAGTAAGGAATCTTAGAACACCCAGTCCTAAAAGGGATCTCTCCATCAAACCTCTCCCCTTCAGCCTCAGAAAACTTAGAGGATGAAGAGGTAGAAAAACAGTAAAAGCAAGAGGAGGTGGATGATAGCAAAGAAACAATGCCTTCCAGAAACAACAGGCTTGATGCACCTATGAACTCCCAGGGACTGTAGCAGCATCCACAGGGTCAGGCCAAATGGAATCCCAGCCATCAGAGGAGTAAGTTGACATGATCCCATCCCCAGTCAAGAAGCTATCTCCAATTGACATCTGCTTGTAAAGGAAAAATTGGTTTTTCTCCAATGGAGTCTCACTATGCATACAAATCACAGTAAAGGGCAGGTCCCATGCCTAGCAATAAATGGCCAACACGAAATGAACTCAATCGTATTTGGAGAGGTGATTTTGTTTGTTTGTTGTCTCATAATTCATTTTCTGGACTTTTTTTTTTTTTTTTTTTTTTTTACTTACTGGACTTTTGCTTACATACTATGGTGTCCAATTTTATGTTTTTGTGAGTTTTCTGTGTGTGCACAAGTCTCTGCAGGTGTATGTGCTTCTTATACTCTTTCTTTTTTATTTATTTATTTTTAAAAGATTTATTTATTTATTTATTTATTATGTATACAGAAGAGGGTGCCAGATCTCATTACAGATGGTTATGAGCCACCATGTGGGTGCTGGGAATTGAACTCAGGACCTCTGGAAGAGCAGTCTGTGCTCTTAACCTCTGAGCCATCTCTCCAGCCCCTTCTTATACTCTTTCTATCTTTTCTTTCCTCTGGTTGGTTTGTTTTATTCTGATTTTGTTCTTTTTTTAATTTGCCTGTTTATTTTTTAAAGAGGGAGCAAGAGAAAGAAGATGTAGAGTAGGATGGGTGGGGAGGAGAGGAGGACCTGGGAGGATATGAAGGAGGGGAAACCTTGACAAAAATATATGATATGAAAGAATATTTTCAATAAAAAAATTGTTTTATTAATTATAAAAAGAAAAATGATGTCATAAAATTTGCAGGTAAACGAATGGAATTAGATAATATTATACTGAATAAGGTGATCTAGACCCAGAAAGGCAAATGCTGTGTGTTTTCTCTTATTTGTGGGACTTAGCTCTGAATCTTTAGATGTAAGTGTGTAACCTGGAATAATTGTAGGAACCAGGAAGTGAGAAAGAACAATAGGTGGTGGACGGAAGAGAAGGAGCTCTATCTAGAGAGGATAGCAAGGCACAGGTGCTACGAAAGGGGCACTGAGGAAAACGGGTGGGGGCTAACTGGGAAGGGAGAAGGAAGACAATAAAGAGGGAGAAAGACAGAAGAAGGATAAGTAATACTAAAGATGTTTTTAAAAGACACTGGGAAACTTATTACTTTATGTTGGTTGAAAATAAATACATAATGTACATAAGTTTAGATAGATGATAGATAGATAGATAGATAGATAGATAGATAGATAGATAG
>CABHPP010148912.1:743-22402 GCA_902168425.1 Peromyscus attwateri | reverse complement strand
GGCCTGGAATCTATTCCAACGGGGCCCCGACTGTCTCTGCCCCAGGGCATTTATAGAGACGTCAAGGGGTGGAGCAAATGATCTCCTCCCCCAGCACAGCCAAGTGCAGACCATCTCAGACACCTGCACTCAGGCCCGTGGTCCTAATCATCCTCTATGCGGACCTGCTGGTTAAAGCCACGAGGAACCCGAAAATGGGCTCCCACAACCGCGAATGTGAGTGATTGGATCCTGTAGATGGGGTTTTGAGTTGGATTGGATAACACAGGAAGGAGGGGAAAGCCAGCTGCTTACCAGCATGTAGGGCTGACCGACAGGTAGGGCGGAGGCAGGACTGGTCCAGCCGGGGCTGAGCAGGATGGTGAGTGTCGACGGCCCAGACCTCCCCATTCCACCGGAGAGAAGCACACTGGGCCAGGAGTCTTGTCAAAGCAGGAACTCGTTTTATTGCATCAGGAGTGGACTTATATAGGTTGGGGTGCTGGGGGGATGGAGGGAGGATAGCGGGCCAATGAGATTATGCCATCTCAGTAGTTACTAGGCAGTGGCGATTCTAGGTCGGGTAGAGCTGAGTCACTCTTATGTGGAAGTCATGTCTGAAGACTGGTCTCCAAACTTGAGCTAGGCTCTCGAAGTTACACTGGGCCTCACACCCGGGCCTTATGGGGCCCGACACCAGCATTTGTCTCTCTGTTCTGTGCTTTGCACTCATGTGACTAGGCACCATGCCTTCCTTGCTATGATGGACTGTATCTTCAAACTGTAAGCCAAAATAAAATCATCCTTAAGTTGCTTCTTTAAGTATTTCGTTTGTAGAGACAGGAAAGCAACTGATAGATGCCCTGCATTAAGTTAAGGAAGACTCCTTCCGCTGGAGGTGTACTCTTTGTCATGAAAAACTGAATTTTGTCAAATGCATTCCAGTTAGATCAGCTGCTCTCAACCTGTGGGTGGTGACCCCCTGGGGTCGACTAAGACCATCAGAAAACACAGAGATGTACATTACAGTTCATAATGGTAGCAAAATTACAGTTATGAAGTAGCAATGAAAATAATTTTATGAACAACGTGAGGAACTGTATTAGAGGGTCACAACATTAGGAAGCTTGAGTTAGATGATCGTAGATGCTCTATTTTACTGATAAACTGTGCTATATGGATTGATTTTCTTATTCTAAATGACCCTTGCATCTTGGAATAAGTCCCACCGGTTCATGAATACAGTACTTCTGTTGTGCTGTTGAGTTTGATTTGCCAGTGTTTTGTTGAGAAACTTGGCATCTATATTCACAAGAAATATGAACTTGAGTTTTTTAATGATTTATTTGCCTGGTTTTGGTAACATAAAGCCAGCCACTAGAGTATATTATAAAGTAGTCTCTGTTCTTTCTGGAAATCTGAATAGAATCCTTGTCAGTTTTCCCTCAGGTATTTGGTTGACCTCGCTAGTGAAGCCACTTTGGTCCTTCACTTTTCCTTATTTTGAAGTTTTTGATTATAGATTCACACTCTGCTGGCATTAGTATTTCTTCTGCAGTCTGTCCTGTAGCTAGTATGTCTCAGAAATGTGGCTGTTTATTCCAGATTATCTCATCTGCAAGCATATAAGAACTATCTTAGAATATTCAAATTTTCTTTAGTAACTGTGAAAGGGTCTGAGTCAGTACAGGACACCCCAAGATCAAGTTCTTAGTACAAAGGAGATTTATGTACCCCAGAGGGACAGAGGGCAGGAAATAAGAGACAAAGACAGGAGACAGAGGAAGAAGGAGAAGGGGAAGGGAACAAGGGACAGGGCGAAGGGATGTTTGCCCCAGAGGGACAGAGGACTGCCTCTGGGTAGAGAGGAGACAGACTTGGGCCATAGGCAAATGACAGTTTATAAAGGGAAAAGGGGAACCCCCCCCCACACACACCCATGTTAGGATGACTTGGTTTTAACTAGGGTAACCAAAAGGGGGCTTTTGATTGTTGGACTTTGACAAATACTTTAACAGCTGGACCTTGTGGTCAGCCTCAGGAGGAGGAAATGGACAAATAAGGGAATAGACCTGATGGCTAGCTTTAGGAATGTGATCTAATAGTCAGCAAGGAAGAGGAAGAGGGAGGGCAAGACCTGCCAGAGCCATGCTTGCCATCCTTGGGCCTACTAGAGCCCTTCAAACACCATCATTTCCAATTTAATTCAGTTGCCTCTCATTTTTAGTTTAATGAATTTCTTTAGTTCATAATTTTACTGCTTTTGTTCACCTTTATTAAATTTGACTTGGTTTCATTGACTCTGTATTATTAGTGTTTGGTGGGTTTTTGTTGTTGTTGTTGTTTTCTTGATCTAGTCTATATTCCATCCTTCTTGTAGCATTGGGTTTGGTTTGCTCTGTTTCTGGTGCCTTAAGTATATAGTTAGGTTGTTGCCTTGTGATCTTGTTTAACAGTGACATTGACTGCTGTAAATTTTCATCTAAACTTTTACTTTACCTCTTAGATTTTGCTGTGTTTTGCTTTCATTTCAGTTTATCTTATAGTGTTTTCTAATTTTCGTAATTTTTTTTTTCTTTCAACTCATTGTGACTTTCAACCCCACTGTTCCTTCTGTTGCTAATTTTAGCTTCATTCCATCCTGGCTAGAGAATGGATTAGGTATTGTGCATGTCAGTTGTATGTTCTGCCATTGGGATATCACGTGCCTGGAGATCTCACTGATTGTGTGACTCAGGCCTTTGACTTTCTTGTTGATCCTCTGTCTAGATCAGCGTTCTCAACATAGGGTTGCGACCCCTTCGGGGGTTGAATGACCCTTTCACAGGCGTGGAATATCAGATAACCTGCATATCAGATATTTACATTACAACGCATAACAGTAGCAACATTACAGCTACGAGGTAGCAACGAAAATAATTTTATGGTTGAGGGGTCACCACAACATGAGGAACTGTATTTAAGGGTCACAGCATTAGGAAGGTTGAGAACCACTCACTGGTCTAGATGCTTTATCTGTAATTGAAAGTTATACACCGATTCATTTTTATTAGCTTTTGTTTACCTGGGATAATCTTAATTTTCCCCTTCATTTATGGGAGGGGTTGGGTTTTGAGGTCTTAAATTTATTTTATTAGTTCTTTGAGAATTTTTGGTTATATACAAACGATATATCATATTTGCCTTCCCCCACCTCTTCCCAAATCCACTCCACTTTGTCTACCCACTGAACTTTGTGCCCCCTCTTTTTTAAAGGAAATAAAACAACCCCCTTGAAGACCTGTTTGTGCTGCCCAGATATTCTTGGCTGTGTGGTCTTCCCCGGAGCACGGTCAACTTACCAGGAGATGTACTCTTAGAAGACCGGCTCCTCCTCTTCCAGTACCTAACAGTTGCCATTTCCTTCACTGCTAGGGGCGACATTGTGTGCCCAACTTCCCTCTCCATGCTGGGCTTCGATCTGGCACAGGTTCTGTACACGCTGTCACAGTCGTTGTGAGTTCATAGTGCAGCTCTTATGCTGTGTCCTGAAGATGTTTCTCTGTAGTCATCCACATCTTCTGGCTCTGACACTCTGCTCCCTTTTCTTCAGTGATCCTGGAGCCTTGGGGTGTTTGTGTGTGCGAAGGATATAACTTCCCACTGGGGCTGAGAAGTCGCTTACTCCCGACATGTTGGTCAGCTTTGGGCCCTGTGTTAACCACCATCTACTGCAAATGGGAGGAGCTTCAGTTGGGGTTCAGCGATGCATTGACATGGAGTCCCCACTTAGACTTTCTTTATTTCTGCATGGCGGGTCAGCGGGTAGTTCTTGGGTGGTAGTTGTTTCATTTAGCCCCTCACCCTTCTGCCTGCTGCTTCTATGAGAAATTGGTAATTGATGCCCCATTGTATGAAATGAGTTGTTTTTCTCTCGCTGCCTTTAAGATTTGTTTCCCCATTTGCATTTGATGATTTGATTTTAATCTGTCTGTTAAATCTGGTTCAGTCTATCTTCTTAGAGTTCTTTCAGCTTCTTGGATGTGTATGTCTTTCATCAAATTTGGTAAATTTCTACCTGTTTTTCCTGAAATACTTTTCTCTCCCTTTCTCTTCTTGCAGGACTCCCATATTTGTGTGTTGATAACATAAATGATGCCGCACGGCTCTCCTAAGCTGCCATTGTTGCTTATTTTATCTGGTTAGTTATTCTTTTCAGTTCAGCTTCTCATTTGGACTCAGTCGTCCTGGCTTCAGGCTTGCCTCTTCTCTTTTGTGCTCAGACCTCCTGCAGGCCCTCCCCAGACGTTTAGTTCCCGTTCCTGGGCTCTGCAGTATTTCTACCCAGTGTCCTTACAGAAAGGTCATCAGAAGTGAGGTTCCCAGTCCAGTCGTACATTCTCATCCTGGTTTTATTTTGTTGTCTGTGAGTTCTTAGGCAGTCTGCCAGTAAGCCCAATGCTTGTACTTCTTCCTGGATAGTTCTATCAATTTTGTTTCCCCCCTTGAGGTGATCCATTCCTTCTGTTTCATTGTGTGCTTCACAGTTTCCTGTTGAGAGCAGATAAGAATGCAGTAACCCTGGAAGTCAGGTTCTCTGGAGTGTAGCTGTCTTTCTTAGTGTGTGATTTTTACAAGGACTGTATTCCCTGTGTATAATCATTGAAAACTCTTTCTGATGTCTCTGAGGTCAGCTAACTATCGGGGTCCAGTAAGGGAAAGGAATGTTGCTATCATTCATTTCTTTAAGGAATCTGCCTGTAAAGCCCTTCAGCCCTGAGTGGGTTGAGCCAATGGTCAGCCTCTGTCCTGTTCACTCATTGGACAGCCAGGTAAATCAGAATACATGTCTTCACATTGTAGAGGACTTGTCTCCACCCTCGCTCCAGCAGGCTACTCTAGGAAACAAGCCATTCTCCATGGCTACCTGCCAGATGGAGCCTGGATGTTTGATGTTCGAATCTTAGATGGTCTTTTAATAAATAACTCAGAGCCAGATATCAGGGTGAAAGCTGAAAGATCAGAGAAGCAGAGCAGCCAGCCACTAGTTCTTACCTCTACAAAATCTTCAGCCTAAATAGAGTGAGTTCCTGTTTCCTCATGCCTTATATACCTTTCTCTGCCCTGCCATATTACTTCCTGGGATTAAAGGTGGTGTGCTTCCTAAGCAAAGGCATGAGATCTCAAGTGCTGGCATTAAAGGTGTGTGCCACTACTGCCTGACCTCTATGTCTAATCTAGTGGCTGGCTCTGTCCTCTGATCCTCAGGCAAGTTTATTAGGGTAGACACTATATCACCACAGATGTTGGAAGTTACTGGAATTCAGTGCCACCCCGTCCCCTTTTGTTCCTCGTTCAGTGTTTCTCCAGGTGCTGAAAACATTATTTAGTAGACCTCAGAATTTGAAATAATTGATTTTAACAGTTCTTGTCAACTCAGTAGTTGATTTGGTTGAGGGACTGATTTTTCAATGTGTTTTACCCCAACATCTTCTAGGATATCACTCCTGTATTGATTTCTTTAATTTGAAAGGTGTTTTATTTGTGTGTGTGTGTGTGTGTGTGTGTGTGTGTGTGTGTGTGTGTGTACACATGCCTGTGTACCTGGAAAACCTGTTTCTTGAGATAAAGGCCTGGCTTACAAGATGTGAACGTAACTGTTGTATCTATCCTCTTCCTGTCACATGTTAAATATTATTTTATGTGATATCTGTACTTTCTTTGCAGAGCAGTTTCTCTGTGTTCACTAGTAAAGACCTGTGGTTCCCTAGAACAGTGGATGCTTCCAGGTCACTAGTGCAAAGGCCAGGTACTTGGAAAGACAAAACAATAAAGGAAAACCATTTTCAAAAACTCTCATGGTAGATGTATGCATTCATACATGAGGATGGCATTTTGAGGGTTATGTAATTGTGAGTGAGTGTACAGCACCCTTAAATTTAAGGACTACAACTACATTGTTTGGATTCCTCAAAGAATCTATAAAACTATTTTCTAAAATGTAAGGAATATAGGATTTTTAGATAGACTTGTGTAGTATACATCTCTATCTATAATACCTGTCATGAATCTGTACATATATAATGTTAAAAAGTTTGAGCTGGGCAGTAGTGGCGCACGCCTTTAATCCCAGCACTCGGGAGGCAGAGCCAGGTGGATCTCTGTGAGTTCGAGGCCAGCCTGGTCTACAGAGCAAGATCTAGGACAGGCACCAAAACTACACAGAGAAACCCTGTCTCAGAAAAAAAGGAAAAAAAAAGTTTGATTTTTGTGTATTACTGTCTTTGCATGACTCCAAATGCTGTGATTTCATGTATACATTTTCCTCTGTTGTAGGACAGTTCGTGTTTGGTTAAAGAGGGACAGTGGACAGTACTGGCCAAGCATATACCATGCAATGCCTTGTAAGTATCTTGGTGTCCTGAGAACCCAGATCTTTACCCTAGTGGCCTTCCTTCCCTGTTTACCTTTTTTGTATATTCTTCTTGAGTAACTAAGGTTGGGGATCTCATTATACTAAAAAGTACCAGATTAAATAATTCTGTAGTTTTCTAAAGCTCTCACTGTGAAAAGTAAGATATGGTTTGGAAATTGACTATATATTCATGGTTCGGAATGAGAGTAATGGAAAAAGACACAGCCTCTCTGATGACAGCAGTCTCCCTCCTCTTTCTAACTTTGCTTTAACTTTGGAATCTGTGTCCTTGGACAATTCAGAGTTCTGTTGGGTGGTTACATTTATGGAGTAAATGTGTCCTTATATTATTGTTAAACCATCTATTAAAAATTCAAGACATTGAGCATTGAGCATTCAGTTCTCAAGGATTTGCTTAGGCTTGAAACATTCTAATTAGAAGTGGGTCTCATTTCACTAAGATCTTTCCAAAGAAATATGTCCTTATACTGATGGGTGCAAGAGTTGGACCAGCCATCCCGTCACCGGCATAAGCCGTCAAGGCAGTAGTGGACTCAAATCAAGGGCAACAGCCAGTTCTTTTCTCTGGGAGACCATAGAGCTGAAAGAGAAAGGGGAGGAGAGGAAAGGAGAGAAGAGAACTTCCCAGATTGTTCCTCTAGAGATTTCATTCTTTAAAATTAATAAGGTTTATTCTGTTTGTTTTGGTGTAAAATAATTGTTTGAATTTATTATAGTAAACATTTTTTTCTTTTTCTTTTTTTGTTAAGATAGGGTCTCACTGTGTGCCTTGCCTGGTCTAGAACTTGCTATGTAGACCAGGTTGGCCTCGAACTCACAGAGGTCCATCTGCTTCTGTCTCCCCCTATATCCCCACTGTGGGGGGTGGAGTACTGGGATTAAGGGCCTGTGCAACCATGCCTGGCATCCATTTAATCTTAGTTAAAGTTGGCATTGTAGAAAAATCTCCCTGGTTTGTTAGGGCTCACATGCTCTTTGGCTATCTGTAGTGTGTGTCTCATTCCTTCAGAGGTATCCCACCTTCAGAAGTACATGACACTATGCCAAGCCAAAGTGGGTTCTAGGTGATTTTGTTTATGCCTCTAGCAGAAGAGTTTGCCTGTTCATGACTGAATGATTTATTTCTTGTAATTTTTATATAGTATATATTGATGGTGTTCCCCACAACTCATCCTAGATCCTCCCACCTCCCCACTGACCCAAATTCATGTTTTCTCTGTTTCAAGAAACAAAAACAAAACAACCCCCCAAATGAAAATAAAAACAAACAAACACCACTAAGACCCAAAGTGGCAAAAGAAAACAAATATCCCCCTCCCCACTTACCCACACATAAAACAAAACTAAAGTCATGGAGTTCATTGTGTTAGCCAACTACTACTGGACATGGGCCTGCCCTAGAGTTGATATATGCAGTGACAAATCCATTGGAAAAACCTGATTTTCCTTTTCCTCACAGGTATTAATTGTAAATAGCTTCCTGGTGAGTGGTGGGACTCCGTGTCTTCTTGCCTTCTGGGATTTGGCTGGCTTGAATCTGTGCAGGGCTTGTTTGTGCTGCTAGTCTCTTTGAGTTCATAAGTGAATCGGTCCTGTTGTGTCAGCAAGACACTGTTTCTTTGGGGTCACCCATCACCTCTGTCTCTTATACTCTTTCCACTTCCTCTTCTGCATAGATACCTGAGAACTGAGGGTAGGGGTTGATGAGCACATCCCCTTTAGGACTGAGTGCTCCAAAGTCTCTTACACTAGGCACACTGACCAGTTGTAGATCCTGGTTAATTACCATCTACTGCAAGAGAAAGCTTCTATGGGCATACCAATATGTCATTTGGAGATATTTTATGTTATATTCCTTTATTAGAATAATAGTAGTAGGATTTCCCTTGGGCCCATGACCTCTCCAGTCTCAGGTGTTTGACCACATTAGCAGTGTCAGGGATGGGTTCCATCTCATGAGTGGGCCTTAAACCCAATTAAAAAAAGTTGGTGGTTACTCTCATAACATTCATGCTGTGGTTGCACCAGTATATATTGCAGGCTTGTTGCTAGTATAGTCAGTGAGATTGACGATTACTTTTTCCTCTGATAGTGTGCAGAGTACCTTTTAATACCATGAGTACTAGTCCGTAGGGGAAAAGCTTCTAGTTGGGTAACACCTCAACTTCTCTATGTTCTATGACTTAAGTGTTGTCTGCAGCAATAGGCCTTCATCAGGTTGTGGAGAACAACCATTAGACCTGGTAGTAGCCTGTGATGTGGGGTGCAGGAGTGGGGTGGGGTTCATGATACCATTTTGGCCAGGAACTCAACAAGATTCCTGGTATGGGAGGTTTTATTTAGTGGCATAAAATGTCTAGTTAGGACGATTGCCTCCTCCGTTATAAGGTGACACCATTTGAATTTTTTTCCATTCACATATATATGGTTGTAGGTTTCTGTGTGGTTTTTCAAAAAGCCTTTATTGTGAATTATCCTTCCCCATATTCCTTTCTTTCCCCTGCTCTCCCACCCGACTCTCCACTTGGTCCTTCTTTTCTAGTTTCCCTTTATCTCTTTGTAACATCGTCCTCTATTTTCCCTTCACTGGAAGATCTACTTCTGTTCCTCCCTAGTGCCTTACTAGGTACCTAACATCTGTGGTTACTTGGATTGAAACACATATCTAAAGGTTAAAAGCTAACATCTATGTATAAAAGAAGTAATGCAATATATGATTTTTGGAGGGTCTGGGTTACCTCACTCAGGAAGATTGTTTCTACCTGCATTCATTTATTTGCAAATTTCATTTTTCTTAACAGCTAAATAGTATTCTGTTGTATAAATGCACCACATTTGTTTGTCAGTTGATGGACATTTAGCTGTTCTCAGTTTCTGGCTATTATGAGTATAGCAGCAATGAACATGGATGAGCAAATATGCCAGGAGTAGGATGTAGAGACCTTTAAGAATACGCCCAAGAATGATATAGCTGGTTCTTGTGGAACATTGATTGTCAGCTTTTTAAGGAACCTCCACACTGATTTCCATGGTGGTTGTACAAATTTGCGTTCTCACTAGCAATGAATAAGTGTTCCCTTTTCCCCAAATCCTTACCAGCATGAGCTGTCATTTGTTTCATTTATCTTGGCCATTCTGACTTCAGGGTAAGATGAAATGTCAAAATAGTTTTAATTTGCATTCTTCTGATGGCTAAAGATGTCAAACATTACTTTAAATATTTCTCAGCCACTAAACGTTTCATCTTTTGAGAACTTTGTTTAGTTCTTGTGATGATTTGAATGAAAAGGCCTCCATAGGCTCACAGGGAGTGGCACGATTTGGGAGGTGTGGCCTTGTTGGAGGAAGTGTGTCACTGGGGGTTGACGTTGAGGTTTCAGAAGCTCAAGCCAGGCACAGTTGCTTACTCTCTTCCTGCTGACTGCTGATTCAGATGTAGAACTCTCTGCTTCCTCTCCAGCACCATGTCTGCCTGAGTGCTGCCACGCTTTCTGCCATGACGATAATTGACTAAACCTCTGAATCTTTAAGCCAGCCCCAGTTAAATGTTTTCCTTCATGAGAGTTGTGGTCATGGTGTCTCTTCACAGCAAGAGGAGCTCGTAACTAAGACAATTCTATACCCCATTTTTACACTGGCTTGTTTTCGTGATGTCCAGTTGTTTTAGTTCTTTATATATTGTAGATAATAACCCTCTATTAGGTGTATAATTTGCAAATTTTATTTTTCTTAACAGCTAAATAGTATTCTATTGTATAAATGCACCACATTTGTTTGTCTGTTGATGGACATCTAGCTGTTTTCAGTTTCTGGCTATTATGCATATAGCAGCAATGAGCATGGATGAGCAAGTATGTTCATTTGTCCAAATGAACTGCTGCTTTGTCCAAATGATGGTGTCCTTTGCCATACAGAACCTATTCACTTTCATGAGGTATCAGTTATTAATTGTTGATCTTAATGCCTACAGTATTGATGTCCTGATCAGAAAATCCATTCCTGTGATAATAATGAGTTCAAGCCTATTCCTACTTTCTCTTCTACCAAATTCAGGGTATCTGGTGTTACGGTAGTGTCCTTGATTTTGGAGTTGAGTTTTGTTCTGGGTGATAAATATGGATCTATTTTCATTCTTCTACATGCAGCCACACTTGACTACCTAGCATCATTGGACATCAAAGATGCTGTCTTTTCTCCAGTGTGTATTTCTGTCTTCTTTGTCAAAAATCGGGTGTGTGGTTTTATGTTTGGGTCTTTGATTCAATTCCACTGATCAATGTGTCTATTTTTATGCCAATATCATGATATTTTTATTGCTATAGTTTCATGGTACATCTTGAAATCAGGAGTGATGACACCTCCGGCAGTTATTTTATTATTTGAGTTGTTTTTTTTTTTTTTTCCGAGACAGGGTTTCTATGTGTAACAGCCCTGTCCATCCTGGAACTCACTCTGGAGACCAGACTGGCCTTGAACTCAGAGATCTGCCTGCCTTCTGCCTCCTGAGTGCTGGGATTAAAGGCACTGAGATTATTTTAGCTGTTATGTTTTTTCCTTTTTCTTTTTTTTTGTGTATAAGTTTTCCATATGAAGTTGAAGATTGTCATTTTAGTTTCTGTGAAGAATTATGCTGGAATTTTGATGAGAATTGCATTGAATCTGTAGATTGTTTTGGTAGAATGGCCATTTTAAAAGCATTAATCCTACTAATCCATGAGCATGGGAGATCTTTACATCTTCTGGTGTCTTACTCAATTTCTTCAGTGTCTTAAAGTTTTTATTATACAAGTCTTTCATTTGCTTGGTTAGAGTTATCCACACATATGCAGCTATTGTGAAAGGCACTGTTTCCTTGATTTTTTTTCTCAGTATGTTTTTCATTTGTATCAAGGAAGGCCACTTAATTTTATGTGTTAATTTTCTACTCTGATACTTTGTTGAAAATGTTTATCAGATGTGGAAGTTTCCGAGAGGAATTTTTAGGGTCTTTTTTTTTTTTTTTAAATAAAATCATATCACCTGCAAATAAAGATACTTTGACTTCTTCTTTTCCTATTTATATCCTCTTGATCTCCTTTAGTTGTCTTATTGCTCTAGGTAAGACTTCAAGTACCTTATTGAATAGGTATAGAAAGAGTGGACAACCGTGTCTCGTTCCAGATTTTGGTGGAAAAACTTTGAGTTTCTCTCTGTTTAAGAGGATGTTGGTTGTGGGCTTACTGTAAATAGCCTTTATTATGTTGAAGTATGTTTCTTGTATCCCTAGTCAGTCCAGGACTTTTATCATAAAGGGATGTTGGATTTTGTCAAAGCCCCTCTCTGCAATGAATATGACTATATGGTTTTGTCTTTCAGTCTATCTGTGTAGTGGATTATATTTATTGATATATGTATGTTGAACTATCCCTGCATCTCTGGGATGAAGCCAAGTTGTTCATAGTGGATGATCTTAATGAAGTGTTCTTGAATTAGGTTTGCAAGTATTCTATTGAGGTTTTTTGTTTCTATTTTTACATAAGAAAAACTGGCTTGTAATTTTCTTTTTTTGTTTTTTCTTTCTTTTCTTTTTCTTTTTTTGGGGGGGGGGTTGGGTCTTTATGTGGTTTAGATACCAAGGTAATAGTGGGTTTGTAAAAAAAAAAAAAAATGTTCCTGCAGCTTCTATGTTGTGGAATAATTTGAGGAGTATTGGTCTGGTAGAATTCTGTGCTGAATCATCTGCTCCTGGGCTTTTGTTGTTGTTAGGAGGTTTCTAATTACTACTTTGATTTCATTAGGAGTTATAGGTCTGTTTAAGTTATTTCATCTTAATTTAACTTTGGTAGATTGTATATGTAGAAACACTCATCCATGTTTTTTAAGTTTTTGAGTTTGGTGAAATACAGATTTTTAAAGTATACCCTTATTATTGTCTGAATTTCCTTGGTGTCTGTTTCTGTGCCCTCCTTTTTATCTATAATTTTATTAAGTTAGATCTTCTCTCCCCTTCTTTTGGTGAATTGCCTAAACGTTTGTTAATCTTGTTGCTTCTCTTCAAAGAGCTCACTTTTTGCTTTACTGACTCTTTGATTTTGTTTTTGTTTTTAATTTCGTTGATTTCAGCCCCCAGCTTCATTATTTCTTGGCATCTACTTCTTTTGGGTGTTATTCTTCTCTTAGTTCTAGAGCTTTCAGGTGTGCTGCTAAATTGCTGATATGAGATTCTCCAGCTTTTTGATGTAGGCACTAAGTGCTATGAACTTGCCTCCTGGAACCACGTTCATTGTGCCCCATAGGTTTGGGTATGTTGTGTTTTCATTTCATTCAAATCTAAAAAGTTTTATATTTCCTTCCTTATTTCTGTTTTGGCCCATTTTTCATTCACTAATGAGTTATTAATTTTCCATGAGTTTGTATACTTTCTGCTATTTCTATTGTGGTTGATATCCAGCTTTAATTGAGGATGTTCTTATAGGAGGCAGGGTGTTATTTCACTTCTCTTCTATCGGTTGGGGCTTGTTTGTTTACTAATATGTGGTCAGTTTTGGAGGAAGTTCCACAAGTTTCTAATAAAATGGTTTCTTTAGTATTTGGGGGGAATGTTCTATAGATGTCTGTTAGGTTTTTGATTTATGATGCTATTTAACCCCAGCATTTTTTCTGTTTAGTTTTTCTTTGCATAGTCTGTCTATTGGTGAGAGTGGGGTATTGAAGTTACCCACTATCACTGTGTTAGGGTCAGTAATGTGATTTTTTTTTTTTTTTTTGGCTGTAGAAGTGTTTCTTTTATGAACTTGGGTACTATGGGTTGATGCATAAATATTTAGAATTGTCATGTGCTCTTGGTTGATTTTTCCTTTAATGAGTATGGAGTGCCCTTCCCTATCTCTTCTGATTACTTTTGATTCGATGTTTATTTGGTCAGGTGTTAAAATAGCTACACGTGCTTGCTGCTTGGTTCCAGTTGCTTGGAATACCCTTTCCATCCTTTACCCTAAGGTACTGTCTGTCTTTGATGGTGAGGTGGATTTCTTGGATGCAACAGAAAAATCAGTTCTGTTTTCTAATCCAATCTGTTAGTGTGTGTCTTTTTATTGGGGGAATTGAGGCCACTAATATTGAGAGTCATCAGTGTTTATTGGTTCCTGTTATTTGATGTGATGATGGTATGTGTGTCTTCCCTCAGTCTCCCTTGATGTACTGTTCTGGAATTAAATAATCCTTGCATCCTCTTTGGTGTTATTAACCTTCTCTTCAGTCTGAAGCTTTCTTCTACTGACTTCAGTAGAGCTGGATTGGTGTACAGAAATTTGTTAAATGTGGTTTTATCATGAAATCTCTCTCTCTCTCTCTCTCTCTCTCTGCCTCAACTGTGATTGAGAGTTTTGCAAGATATAATAGTCTGGGCTCCATTTGTTGTCTCTTAGAATTTGTATAGGCCCTTCTGGCTTTTAGAATCTCTATTGAAAAGTCGGGGGTTATTCTAATGAGCTTGCCTTTATATGTTATTTGGTTTTTACCCCTTGTAGCTTTTAATATCCTTTCTTTGTTCTGTGCATTTAGTGTTTCTAATATGTGCTGTGGAATTGTTTTTTTTTTTTGGCTTGCCTGTTTGGTGTTCTGTATGATTCTTCTACCTTGATAGGCATCTCTTACTTTAGGTTGGGGTACTTTTCTTCTATGATTTTTTTCCTGTTATTGAAAATAGATTCTTTTCTCACATAATGTATCCTGATTACAGTTTCCCCTCCCTCTACTCCTCCCAGTTCCTCTCCATCTCCCCTTCCATCTGGATCTACTCCCTTTCTGTCTCTCATTAGAAAAGAACAGGCTTCTAAGAGATAATAATAAAACAATAAAATCTAATATCATAAAACAAAAACTGTCATACCAGAATTGGACAAGACAAACAAACAGAAGAAAAAGAGCCCAAGAGAAGGAGCAAGATTCAGAAACGTACTTGTCCATACACTCAAGAATCCCATAAAAACATTAAACTAGAAGCCATGATATGTACGCAGAGGACCTGGTGCAGGCCTGTGCAGGCACTGTGCATGATGCTTCAGTCTCTGAGTTCATGTGAGCTTTGATCCTACTGATTTAGAGGGCTTTGTTCTCTTGGTGTCCTCCATCCCCTCTGACTCTTACACTCTTTCTGCCTCCAGTTCATCAGGGTTCTCTGAGCCCCCAGGTGGAGATATTTGATGGAGCCATCCCATTTAGAGTTGAGTGTTCCAAGGTCTCTCACTCTGCAATCTGGCTGTTGGCTTCTATAATTGTTCCCATCTGCTGCAGGAGGAAGCTTTTCTGATGATGGCTTAGTAAGGCACTGATCTATGAGTATAGCACAGTGTCATTAGGAGTCATTTTTATCACTATTTTTTTTTTTTTTAAGACCAGTAGTATTGGTTTTACCCTAGGTTCCCAGACTATCTAGTCTCTGGTTCTCAGTTACCCATCCAGTGTTGGGTATTGGTTCCATTTCATGGAGTGGGCCTTAAAGTCTAATCAGATATTGGTTGGTTCCCATAAGCTTTGTGCCACCATTGTCCTAGTGTATCTTACAGGCAGGACACCATTGTAGAGCAAAGGGTTTGTGACTGGCTTGGTGTTTAAGTTTTTCTTTTGGTATTATGCCTAGTACCTTCCTGTACCAAATATGCTAGAACAGAGGAGTGAAGGCTCTATGTAGGCACCAGCTTGACTTCTCCATGTTAAATGAGTTGTGTAGGTAGGGTGCATACCAACTGGGCCTTGCTGTCTTTTTGTGGAGAGTAACCTATTTGCCTTGGCAACAGCCTTGGGTTGTTTGGGGTTTCTCATGGGACCCCTTTGGCCAACAATCCAATTAAATGTAACCCAGTCCTGGAACTAGAAGCTTCATTTAGTGACAAGAGATGGCCAGTTGGGACTGAGTCTCCCCCATTATTTGACAATTTCATTTAGATTGCCTTCACTTATGTATCTATATTTTAGGAAGCTTTTACTGTATAAGCTTTCCATACTACCCCTCAAATGGTTCTTAATTTTAGCTGTCTCTCCCTGCATTCCCGTTATCATCCTCCCTCCTCTTCTACTCCCCACTCTGGTTCCAGCCCCTCCCTCCATCCATAACTATTGATTCTGTTTTTCTTTCCTAATAAGACCTATCTGTCACCTTCTAGTTCCTTACTTTACACCTATCATATGGTTCTACGGATTGTAGCCTGATTATCATTGACTTAACAGTTAATATTCACATATAAGCACACAGCATGGTATTGGCACAAAGGCAGACACATTGATCAATGGAATTGAAGACCCAGACATAAATCGACATACCTATGGAAACCTGATTTTATATATATATATATGAAGAAACCAGAAACACACACTGGGAAAAAAGATAGCATCTTCAACAAATGGTGCTGGTCAAACTGAATGGCTACATGTAGAAGAATGAAAATAGATCCATACTTACCACATTGTATATAACTCAACTCAAAATGGACCAAAAGTCTCAACACAAAACCAGATACGCTTAACCTGATAGAAGAAAAAGTAGGAAATAGCCTTAAACTCTTTGGCACAGAAAATACTTTCTGAACAGAAAACTGTTAGCACAGGCAATAAGATCAACAATTAATAAGTTGTTCTTCATGAAATTGAGAAGTTTCTGCATGGCAAAAGACACCATCATTCAGACAAAGTGGCAGTCTACAGAATGAGAAAAGATTTTTACCAACTACACATCAATAGAGAGCAATTATTCAAAATATATAAAGAACTCAAAAAACTCGATATCAAGAAAGCAAATAACCCAATTAAAAATGAGGTACAGATCTAAACAGAGAATTCTCAATAGAGGAAATTCAGAGTCTGAGAAACACTTAAAGAAATGTTTAGCATCCTTAGCCATCAGGGAAATGCAAATCAAAACTACTTTGAGATTTTATCTTATCCCAGTCAGAATGGCTAAGATCAATAAAACAAGTGACAGCTCATGCTGGAGAGAATATGGAGTAAGGGGAACACTCCTCCATTGCTGGTGGGCGTACAAACTTGTGCAGCCACTGTGGAAATCAGTGATGGTTCCTCATGAAGATGGGAACCGATCTACCTCAAGACTCAGCTCTACCACTCTTGGGCATATACCCAAAGCATGCTTCATCCTACCTCAAGGACACTTGCCCAACCATGTTCATTGCTGCTCTATGCATAATGGCTGGAAACTGGAAACAACCTAGATGTCCCTCAACAGAAGAATGGATAAAGAAATGTGGTACATTTACACAGTGGAGTGTTACTCAGCTATTAAGGAAAAACAAACAAACAAACAAACAAACATGAAATTCGTAGGTAAATGGATAGAGCTAGAAAAAAAAAATCCTGAGTGAGTTATCCGAGATTCAAACAGACATACATGGTATGTATTCACTTTTATGTTACGTTAGCTGTTAAGTCTATGATTAAAAAAAAAAAATTCCTGTGCTTTTGACTTGGGTTTCTTCTCCTTCCTCTGTACCTATGGTCTTTCTATAGTGTCCTTGATTTCCTGTATGTTTTGTGTCTATATTTTGTTTTTGTTTGGTTTTTGTTTTGATTCAACACTTTCTTTGTCTGAGCTATCCATGTCTTCTACCTTGTCTTCAAGACAAGTTGTCTCTTCAGTGTCTTGTAATCTCTTGTTGAGACTTATCTCTGAGGTTTTGTTACACTTGTATAAGTTTTCATTTTCAATTTGGGTTTCCTTAATAATTCTATTTCTTTGGTAAATTACGCCTTCACGCTTTGAATTGTTTTCATTATTTCTTTCAACTGTTTTTATGGTCTTCGTTAAAGCATTTATTCATATCCTCTTCAAGGTCCTTGAACATACTCATAATTGATACTTTGAAGTCCGTATCTTGTGCTTCAGCTAAATTGCTTTTCTCAGGGCCTATTACAATGTGGTTGCTACCTTCTGGAAGAGGCATCTTGTCTCGGCTTTTCATGTTTGTTTTGCCCTGAGATCTAGACAGCTGGAGTTATGATATTTGAAGTTATGATGTTCTTGGTATAGATATCTGTTGTCTTCTTTGTTGGGTGGTTGTTCTGTTCCTTGGTTGCTGTTAACCACTCTGGGTCCTATCCTAGTGTGGCCGTGGGGTCCCTGATAGGGAGTGTTTCTGTGGGTGACCAGT
Source organism: Peromyscus attwateri (assembly GCA_902168425.1). NCBI lineage: Eukaryota > Metazoa > Chordata > Mammalia > Rodentia > Cricetidae > Peromyscus > Peromyscus attwateri. The sequence goes on along the minus strand of CABHPP010148912.1, from coordinate 4,867 downwards.
TGTCACAAAGGACTGGAGTTGGGATAGAAGGAAAGGCTGGAAGGGGTGACAGGAAAGAAATAGGGGGACTTTGGGTCTGGATCAAGAGGCAGAGTCCCTAGGGGAAAGAGGAGAGCTGGACATGGGGTCTTCTGTGGGCAGTCTACAGCAGGACCAAGAGAATGAGTGGAGGGACCACAATGGAGGTCAAGAAGGGTAGTAATGGTTGCCTCCCAGAGTCCAGCCTAGAGTGGCCACTGGAGTCCCTTGTAGGGAGTGTGGCCACTGGAGTCCCTTGTAGGGAGTGTGGCCACTGGAGTGCCTTGTAGGGAGTGTGGCCACTGGAGTGCCTTGTAGGGAGTGGTTCTGCTGGTCAGCAGGTGTTATAAAGGAGTGGAAATGGGCTAGAAATGCTGAAAGGGCAACAAATGCATCATTAAGGATACAGTGGTTTTCACTGATTTTCAAATTAGCTTAGAGGCTGTCAAAATGACTCTAGAATTTTCTGCTAGATAGGTGGCAGCCACAAAGCTGACCTGATTTTCAACCCATTTTAGCTCCCTCCTGCTACTAGCATTAACTATTAAGCTATGGTAGGAATGATATTTTAGGAGCATGGGGAAAAAAGGAAAATTCTGACCCCCCCCCCCCGACTTTAAGTAAAATAGCCAGTCTTTTGTCTGGTCTTGCCTGTTCATCAGACTTGACATATAGTTACTAAGAAGAGGCAAGGAGTGGCTGTAACTGAACAGGGAGTTACAGCTCCCCGTGTTGTACAGAACAGGCAGCAGAAACCCCTGGGCAGTATGACATAGGTACTAAGTAAACACCCATGGAATGATGGCATCTAATAATAGATGTGATTTCCCAAGGGCATGAGCTCTGTTTCTCTAATAGTGGTATGTTGGCTTTGAGAAGTAAGACTTCAGATATTTGTACAGTCTTCTAAAGGGAATTAAAACCGGCCTCCTTTGATCCTTAGATGGTTTTCAGTGTCACCTGACCAATTATTGGAATTATGCTATCAGGTTCTACCCCAATCGACCAGCTCAGAATCTGCATTGTAGTAAAATCTCCAGGTGATTTCAATGTGTATTAAAGCTGCGTCTATGATCTTGTAACATTATTGCTTATGTGTTACTGAGCAATATGTATGTTTAAATGAACCCAGATGAAGACTTGTGCATATACAGTATTGATTTATAAATATGTAAATCACACTAGTCAAACATTTATAACGTATCTACTGTATATAGGCCAATGATGGGTGCCAGGGATTTGCAGATGAAGAAGGTTAATAGAGCAAGGCGATCTCTGAAATTTTTCATTTTGTATGCTTTCAGTATCACACACAGGTTAAAGGGGGGGGGGAAGGCCATGTATATAGTCTCCATAGTCATCAGTAATTAGCTTTTTTTGTCATAATGAAACCCATTACATTATATAATCACTTTAAAATAAGTGGAAAAAAAACCAAAACAAAACAGAATTTGGCTTTTATGTTCTCGGAATCTTACAAATTCAGGGCACATAGGAACTAACTGCTTAGCAAGTATTTTAGCTTTGTTCAACTTGAGAGTAAGAATCATTTCACATAAGGAAATAAGCTATAATTGATCATAGAGGACCTGAAGTGGTCCTTCTAATGAATTATTCTGCAAACATACCTTTTGAGTATTGAGAGAGAGAGAGAGAGAGAGAGAGAGAGAGAGAGAGAGAGAGAAAATGAATTACTTAGTATTAACCCTAATTAATGTTGAAGTGGTATTGTTTACAAAATAAATGAAAGAGAAAGAGAACCAAGTGAATGGCTATGGAATGTATGCTACAAGGCAGCTGTGACCATGTTGTGTGTTTATACTAGTATGTAATAAGTAATATTCCAAATGCAGAAGGCAGCTTCTTGACTTTGTCCTTCAGACTACTTCAAAATAGAGTAAATGTTGTGTTTGGCAGGAGAGTAGATGTTCTGTATATTTAGTAAGAAGTGGAAGTTCGCCGGGCGGTGGTGGCGCACGCCTTTAATCCCAGCACTCAGGAGGCAGAGGCAGGCGGATCTCTGTGAGTTCGAGGCCAGCCTGGACTACCAAGTGAGTTCCAGGAAAGGCGCAAAGCTACACAGAGAAACCCTGTCTCGAAAAACCAAAAAAAAAAAAAAAAGAAGTGGAAGTTCAGCACCAGAAAGGGGGCAGGAGGTAGTGACTGAGAAGAGTGGTGGAGGCTGAGTTTGATGCTGACAACTAGCAAGGCAGTGTGTGACCTAGGGGAGTGACAAGCAGGTGAGTGACGAACAGCAGGTGCATCGTTGATATCCCAGCCACTGTCCTTGCTGGTGTCCTCATTCTCTTCTCTAAGGTGTTCCTTCACCTGGAGGAAGGAAGCCAAGAGAATCCAGCCGTGTGTAATTAAGGTTGTTTTTCCAGAATCCATCTGGCTTTCCCAGGTCAGCACTTTGACTAGGAAATGCTGGTCTTGGTCCTGGCAGGCCTAGAACTGGCAACATTAAAGCCAAGAGCTTCTAGGCATTTGTGCATGGAGATGCAGAAGGAGCTGGTGGCAGAGAAGGAAGGATGAGCCAGGCAGGGGACGCTCTGGCTCCTGAGGGGACAGAAGCCCAGGTGGTGATGCTGGAAGGCTGCCTTCCTCATCCTCCTATTCCACCCAGAATCCTGGCAGGGTTCTGCCTGTGAGACCAAGACAAGCCCTCTTTGCCTACTAGGTACACACATATGCTTATAGTTCCCTGGCTGGAGCTGCAAGTATGTGGCTAGCCTACCTGTCACAGCCTCCTGGATCTCTGTGACCTTTAAAGAGAAGGCTGACTTAGGGTCCCTATTGGTGTCACTGTAGTGTTGAGCTGAACGTGGTCTCGGAGGAGTGAAGCCATGGAAACAGGGAATCCTCCTTTCTTTAGTTTCTTCAGACAGTTTGTTCAGCTACGTGCAGTGTCCAGAGGATGTGGTGGTAAATATGGCATTTGGTTCCTGCACTTCTGATGCTCACACTGAGTGAAGAAGGCAGGTACTAGATGAGCACTGCCCACAATTCATTGAGGATGACATCATGAGAGATAAAGAATAAGGACCTTGTCACTGGCATTCCCTGAAGAAAGTCTGCTCAAACTCTTCGCAGCAGAATTTTTGCATATATCTGTGCTGGGAATCGGATCCAGGGCCATGAGCCTGCCTACTAAACACACTCTGTTACTGAACTCTGTCCCCTGTGCCTCTGCAGAGAGTTTAGGGTGACTGTTGCCTTGTTTGAAGTTTCCTGTAAACCAGCTGACATTGTGGGCAAAAGAGCAATTGGAACAAATATTCTTTCACTCTTTCCCAGCGTCTCCATGCTGTTGCTGCTGATTGCTGTGGCCCTGTCAGCTTACAGGCTTCTAAGCTGGGACCTTCTACCCAAGTTTGTTAACTGCAGAGGGACCTTCCTCAGGGCCCAGGATTGAGAGTTCATTGCCCCCACCCAGGTGTCTAATGGGTACTGTTTCAACCACCACATTCTCATTATACTGCAGACAAAACAGCGCGTGCAAGTCACGGCTGTCCGTGGCTGACATACTTTAGATTTACTTCACTGACTAGCTTTGTCACTCTGGGCTCAAGACAAAAGAGAGGCAGGGAGGAAACTGAAGTGTCAGCTGGGGCGGCAGGTGGTGGAGATGATTGTGTGAGAGGATTGGGTGTCACAGTTAGGCCCTTGGCGCCAACTTCTCCTTTGGGAAGAGAGGACAGGTAAACTCCCTGGGCTGCCAGAGGTATAGTAACTAGAAGGTTGAGGGGTAAAAGCCTCAGGCAGGGCCACTGTGGGGTCTCTTTTCAGGCCAGGCAGGTGGAATCTACGTTAGCTCCTGAGCAGTTATGACTTTGTCCCTGAAACAAAACAAGAGACTGGTTTTTTTCCCCCAAAGATATTTACAAATACAAAGATAGGCACAGTTTACAAATCACTGAGATTAGCCAGGCAGTGGTGGCACACGCCTTTAATCCCAGCACTCGGGAGGCAGAGCCAGGTGGATCTCTGTGAGTTCGAGGCCAGCCTGGTCTACAGAGTGAGATCCAGGACAGGCACCAAAACGACAGAGAGACCCTGTCTCGAAAAACCAAAACCAAACCAAACCAAACCAAACCAAAACAAAA
>CABHPP010148911.1:0-39226 GCA_902168425.1 Peromyscus attwateri | reverse complement strand
CACACACACACACACACACACACACACACACACACACACACACACACCACTAGATAGATGATAGATAGATAGATAGATAGATAGATAGATAGATAGATAGATAGATAGATAGATAATGGATGGATGGATGGATGGATGGATGGATGGATGGATGGATGGATGGGTGGATGGATGGATGGGTGGATGGATGGTTGGATGAATGTACACAGACTAAGGAAAGCCACACATGTATCCCCAAGGCAAGAGCATTGCCTAGAAAGCATCTTTTAAGCACCAACTCGGGGTTTGTCAATAGTTAAAGCAAAGGGCCAAGAAAGCAAAGAGACCTCAAGTTTGATGATACGGCTGGAAGCCAGAGCTGAAATTAAGAAGAAACCAAAGAACCGTGGTGGCTGGAAACACTAAGGAGCCTGGTCTGGAGTCAAGAGACAGGGGCTTCACTCAAGTCCTCTCCTCTGCAGCTACAGCTCCCTTGCCTGAAATGTTAAGAGGTCCAATGAAGTGAGATCAGGAGATGCCTGTGGTGGGTCTCTTCTCATCGATTGGTCTATGAATAGTGAGAGTCTAGACCAGTGGTTCTCAATCTGTGGGTCAAGACCCCTTTGAGGTTACCTAAGACCATCAGGAAACACAGATATTTACATTACAATTCATAAGAGTATCAAAAGGACACTTATGAAGTGGCAATGGGAATAGTTTTAGGGTTGGGGGTCACCACAACAGGAGGAACCATATTAAAGGGTCGCAGCATTAGGAAGGTAGAGAACCACTGCTCCAGACAGTCCACCTTGTCTGTGAAGATGAACCTGAGCAGGTTCCCTCAGGTCACGGGTGGGTGAAGAAGCTAATGTGAGGTGCGCAGGCCGTGGACACAAAGGCAGACAGAGCAGACGTGGGTGGCTGTAGGTTCTGGTCTTTCCCTTCCCTGCACTGCACCTGATTCTCCCTGAATTCCATGAAGTTCTCTCTCTCTGCCAACATACTCCCACTTCCCAGCTCCTCATTATTTCAGTTCCGGTGTGTTGCTGGCTGCAGTCCTGTCTTGATCTTTGAGAATTTAACTAGATCACTGCTAAATGCATTCCATTTGTGCACCTGATCGGGGTCATGGTCACATTCCACTGTGGACACTGAGGATCTGTGAATATTTTTAAGTGTTTTCTCGCTACATAATATGGAATTCAAAAATAGGTATTGGACCTGCCCTTGGGCCCATTGTGTGGGCCTGAGCTGTGAAAGTGTGTGTCAGCCATGTTTCTACCCAGAGACGTGATTCAGTGACTTGGATGGTCAGGGGAGGTTTACCAGCTGTGGAGGTTACTGAGATTCCCCGAGTGACTCTCATAGGCAGGAAGCCACCAGATACACTATTCCCATAATGGTCAAAAGGACTGGCAGGCAGTGTCCCTTAGGGAAAAGGATGTGAGTAGCTATGTTGTTTATCTTGATTGTCAACTTGGTGGGATTTAGGATCACCATGGAAACACATAAAAAAAAGCATCTCTGTGACAATGTTAACTGAGTTGGAAGACCCACCCTGAACATGAGTGACATCCTTCCATGGGCTAAGGTCCTGGGCAGCATACAAATGAGCAAGTGAGCCACCAAGCCCAGTTAATACTTCGTGAGTCTCTACTATGTGATATGTAGACAATTATAGTGATAAAGACTGATCTAGAGCCCCAGAACTTAACTTAGTACCCGGTCATACAGGAGTTCCCTGTCCCCCCTCCACAGCCAATAGTCATTGAATGACCAGTTAACTCGTATACCTTGGTGACTGCTCCTCACCCACAAGAGTGGACAGTGAAAAGGACTTCTTCACCTGTCCTGACAAAAGGGATATGCCCTTTCACCAGTGCCATCCCCTTATGGCAGCGGGGACATTATTTCTCCCTTTGGAAAGGAGAGAAACAAGTGCCTAAAAACCCGAACACTGAAGACAGACTATCAGATTGTGTGTGTGTGTGTGTGTGTGTGTGTGTGTGTGTGTGTGTGTGTGTGTTGATAATGTTATTTTACTTTTTGGATTTACATTGAAGATTTTAAGAATGAAATAACATGAACTCACATCTAGTCTGGAAGTTATCTGAGAGGAGAATAGAGAATGGGAAACTGAGGACCAGAACTAGACACTTTGAAGCTAGCCAGCCCAGCCCATGTTGAGCACCAGAGAAGCTGGGTGGGAGCCCAGGTGGGGACATCAGTGGTTTGCAAACTAGTCTGGAGCTTGGAACCAGCCAGTGAGCTTCAAAAACACGGAAGCCACGTTTCTACCCAGAGATGTGATTCAGTGACTTAGACGGTCGGGGGAGGTTTTCCAGCTGCGGAGGTTTCTAAGATCCCCGGGTGAATCTCATAGGCAGGAAGCCACGAGATACACTACTCTCTACTCATCTAAGGCTATTCAATAGTTCTCAACATAAAATTGTTAGTGCAGTGGAGATATACGAGGAGATATTGCAGAGGAGCAATGGGCAGACCCTGCCCCCACTTTGTCCATGGATGGAGAGTATAGTGGTCACTCCCTAAGTCTTTCATCCCAAGCCCCTCTGCCAACAGCTGTCTTCCCACTTCATGGCTCCTGACTCAGGTGGGACTCATATTCAATAATGCAGTCCCATCAACAACTCACTGTCACCTACAGACGGCATCACCCTTAATTAAGCCCTTCAAAGGACCTCTAGAGTCTGGCTGTTCCCCTCAACTGGCACTTCAGTCTGAACCTCATGATTCCCATTTTCTTCCTCTCCCTTCCTTTTCCACCTCATTCTCCTCTGTTCTCTTTGGATGGTGGTGAATTACCCACTTTTGCCTCCCACTTAGGTGAGGCCAGGGCTTCTCAACAGCGCTATGATTGCATTTAATCATTCTTGGATGGACAAATGGGTTTTGCCAATTCATTTCTAACAGTACCTGCGAAGCCCTGCTCACCTGCCTTCCCACAGACTCCCACAGGAAAGCCCATCTTACCAGATAATGCTTCATTTTAGCCAGAATGTCTCAATAGTAGGTTTCATGTTCTCAACTGTGCAAAGCGATGGGGGTGTGATTTTTCTTCGCGAAAATGCTATTATCACAGAACCCCAGGCTCACGTCCCCCAACAATAGTTCTCTATTATGTCTGGGGAAAATGGTACTTTAGAGGGAATTTGCATGTGGCTCTCTGAAAGAGGCCAAGCGTGGCTCAGAATCAAAGCACTGCCTGTGAATGGTAACTCAGTCAACTTCCCTGACAGGCTCTGAGCCCTAGTCATGCCCAAAGGTCTCACACAAGAAGACCCCCTAAAGGAGGGGGCTCACAAGACCACACCCCTCCCTGGAGGAACTATTAGCAATTAATGGTTGCTGAAGCAGGGGTGTTATTTTCTTCTATGGTGTAGCCACCGATAAGTTCCCCATGCTCCTGTAAGCAACTCCTGCCTCATGCTCATGCGAGCCACCCCAGTTAAACTCAGTGGGTCAAACACAGAGAGAGAGAGAGAGAGAGAGAGAGAGAGAGAGAGAGAGAGAGAGAACACAAAATAAAAGCATGAAAATAGAAAAAAAATAAAAAGTACTTGCTGGTAAGAACCAGTTCCATAGGGAAGGGAGAGGCGTGAGAGCAGGTAATGGGGACGAAAACGACCAAAATTCAATATATATGTGCATGGAATTGTTAGAGTGTTTTAAGATGCCCAAATGAAGACTAGTGAGTAAATCGGACCCTGGATTTCCCTTCATTCTTCTAGACAGCCTTGAAGCCATCGCAGCTCTCAAGAAGAGAGGAACAATAGCAGCTATCATCAGCACACAGTAAACAGAAGTTCTGGTCACCACAGCACAGGCTGCCCGCCTTCTGCCTGCCGGAACAGGGCTTGGGAGCCAGCCGTCCAGGCCGGTGGAACTGGACACGCAGCCAATGTGGTGAGTGCTGAGGTCCACACCATCCCTAAGGAAAGTGTCCGCTTTGTAACTTCAGACCAGTATCTCATCCATGAACATCAGCTCAGCCCAGAACAGCCAAGCCTGTTTGTCCCCCAGAAGGACTGGGTCCTTGGAATTCCAAAGGAAGGCCTTCTACGGTTTGTTGGTGTTGGTGTTGCTGGATTTTTGTTTTTGTTTTTTTGTTTTGTTTTGTTTTGTTTTTCAGTTTGGTTTTAAGGCACAGACTTGTGTAGCCCCAGCTGACCTCAACCTACCATATAGCTAGCAATGACATGAACTTTGGATCCTCCTGCCTCCATCTCCTGAGTACTGTGAATGTACCTGTGCACCACCATGCTGCGTATTTGGGTGCTGGGTGGGTCAAAGGCAAGGTTTTGTGCATGAATTGCAGGCACTCTGCCCACTGGTCCACATGACGGCAGATAGATAATCATTTCCGATGCTAAAGTCTGCTCACCACAAACCACAAATCTAGACTGTCTGGACTCTTCAGTCCTTGTGGGATGTCAATGTTCTCCAGCTCGCCCGACTTTGGTCTTGTTTCCCAGCCTGCGGAGCACTACTTGCAAATGGTACCTTTTCTCTGGAACGAAAAACACCACCCCCAACATGTCTGTGTCCACCTGACTGTGCAGAACCATACCTGTCTGTGACCCTCACAATCTCGTTCGTGTGCAATGAGAGAGTGACTGCCTGTTCTGTCTTCCCATCATGTTGGAATTCCCGTCGCCTTCCCAGAGAGGAGGGACCAAGCTTCAAGTGGCAGGAGGGATCTGTGCCAAGAACGGCTGCTCCTGAGAGAATGGGCGGGAATTCGAGCCAGGTCCGTCTTGCCCCGAGCCTGTGCTTGTCGAGAAGCTTCTGTTGTGTTGTGTTTCTCCTCATTGTCCTCAGGAGTTCCAAATCATGTGAACTTGATAGTAGCTTGAATCATGACCATACAGCACGTTTTAAATTGTGTTTTTTTAAAAAAAAAAATCTACTTTAAAAATGTGGAACATGGACTGGCAAGTTGACTCCAGAGGTAGAGATTCATGTCGTCAAGCCTAGGGGACTGAGTTAGAACCCGGGGACCCAGAGGGTAGAAGGAAAGAACTCCTGTACCTTGACCTCTAACCTCCACTCAGGTGCTATGGTTCACACACACACACACACACACACACACACACACACACACACACACTACAAAGAACAAAATGTAGTTTAAATTTCTTAATGTGGCATACCAGGAACGTAAACTAGGACAGCCACTGTGAGAACCAATATGGAGGTTTCCCAGAAGAAGACAACAACGTGTCTTCTGCATGACCCAGCTGTACCAGCCCTGTCTGCTGCCGACGGATGGATGTCATCAGAGAGGTGTGTAGTAACACCATCAAGTCAGTCTCAGAGAGACGAATAGCCCATGTTTTCTCTCATTCCTAGGTCTTAGATTTTATAGAGATACATAAGATCATGTGTGTATGTGTACCTATACAGACATATAGAAACATATAGAGAGATATATATGACATGCAAGTGGAAATCAACTGTCTCGGGTGACAAAGAGAGCTAACAGACGGAGACAAAGAAGGGAAGGATGCAGAGAATGAGGACATATGCTCATCATACGGCGTAGACATGCATGAAAGCTTAAAAAACAGTCAATAAAACGGTGTGTGTGCACAGTGGAGCTCTTTTCAGCCATGAGGAAAGCAAAGCCATGTCATTTTCAGGAAACGCGTTCAGCCGGTGAAAAGCTCGCTCAGCAAATTAAGCCAGTCTCAGAAAGACAAAAACAGTAAGTTTTCTCTCACTTGTAGTTCCTAGATTTTATGTTGATATGTAAAATTGTGTACGAGCCATTAAATCAGAAGGGAAACCATCTAGGGATGGGGATTAACCAGAATGAAAGCTCGGGAAGGAAGGGCATAGGGAATACGTTCAATATACAATATATATTTGTGGGAAATTTGGCAATAAAATATTCTGGGGCAGCTGAGAGAGCTCAGCAGGTAAATGTGCTTGTCACCAAGCCTGATGACCTGAGTTCAACACCCAGGAACCCACATGGTGGACCCACAGGTGTCCTCTGACCTCCACACCTGTACACACACACACACACACACACACACACACACACACACACTAAATGGAATGTAGAAGCTGAACGTGTTACATATTTTAAAAACGCACTTACTAGTTTTTATTAGACCATGCTCCTTCTCTCCCCTTCTCTCCATCAAAGCCTGAAGTGGACAGAGCAATCTAAACTTTTAAAAAGTCCATTAATTATCACATGCTGTTGTATCTTCACACACTCCCATCCCACCGTTCAAAGAGTTTTCAAGCACTAAATATGTCCTATTCTGCCTTTGACCCTTTGGCTATTGAAATGCCTGAAAACCCACCCTCACCTGGAGGCACTCTCCTCAAGCCATGCAGAAACTCTAGGTCCCATGAGTGGCTGACAAAATCCAAGTGCCTGGCCTGCCACCTTGTGGACACTTGGAGTAATGCACTTACCTCTGAAGACCTGCCTGGAGGTTAAGGCCATGAGAGAAAGAACACAGACATAGCACAGCATTAAAAATGACCCCTGGAGAGGACTTTGGAGAGGGGCACTTTTCTTCAAACAGTTAAAGTTTTACAGGAATGAGGCAAATTTCAAATGCCCCAAGTCCAAATCACACACATTTTTATTTATTTACTTTTAGTATGTTACTTTTTAGACAAAGTCTCATGTAGCCCGGCTGGACAGAGGATGACCCTGAACTCCTGATCCTCCTGCCTCCACTGCCTGAGTGCTGGGATTACAGGCAAGCACTCCACCATGCCCAGTTTATCTGGTGCTGTAGATGAAACAGAAGCACTTCTCAGACCCAATGCACGTGCTTGGACAGGATTTAGACAAGGGCTCTTAAGCTTTGGGTCCTGTCAGAATCTGTGTGTGTAGGAGAGTGTTAGATGTCAACACCCACTCATTCCCATCAACCTGGATCTCTGGAATCCAGGTCCCTTTTCCTTACATCTTTAATGAATTTATTATGGTTAAAAACAACCGTGTAAGAGCAGGGGAGATGGCTGAGTGGATATGGTGCTTTGTCGCGCAGGCCTGAGAACCTGTGTTTGATCCCTGAACCATGTAGAGGTTGAAGGGGAGAGCAGAGTCCACAGCTGTCCCCTGACCTCCACAAGCATCATGTCATGTGTCCACACATCCATCATACACACAACTGCTGGGGATGCTGTGAATGTGTTGCTCTACACACAACTACAACAATGATAAATATTAGGACTAACAGAACTGCCGAAGCAACCATCCAGCATCCTGTGTAGTAGCATCCAGTGTATTCACACTGGGAAACGTATCCCAGGACAGATTTCTTTCTGCAAAACTGAACACTGTCCTCTAAACAGATCTCCAGCCCTCTCCCCTCAGCTCTGACAGGTGCCATTCTCTTTCTGTCTTTGAGTTCTGTGATTCCGGGGCCCTCGTATAGCAAACAGAGCAGCTGATAACATGAAATCCTCAAGCCTTAGCACATGCAGGGTACGATGGGATTTTCTTCCTATCGATGAGATGCTGATCATGCTCTGTGCACCCATCACCATCAGCAGCCTCTGCTCCTATCTCTGGCTCCTGTGACATGCTGCTGTGGGCATAGTGTGACCTCCCTTTGCAATCCTGCGTCCGTTCTACCGAATAACCAGAAGCAGGACAGAGGTGTCACACTGGGACTCTTTTTTTAATATATTTAGTTTTAACAGTCCTAAGTGATTTTGAGGACAGAACCTCTGGGGTAGCCCCAACCTTTACCACACAGGTAAGGAACCAGGGCCTGAGAAGCAGGGAAGGAAGCTATGGCTGAGGTCAGGTCCATTATCACCATCTAAGGCGTACAAGTGGAATCCCATGCATTTCCAATTACTCAGACTGCTAACAGCCTTGAGGAGACAGGCAATAATTACAAAACAAATGAAATCCTCTCTCTCTCTCTCTCTCTCTCTCTCTCTCTCTCTCTCTCTCTCTCTCTCTGCCTCTGTGTGTGTCTGTCTCTGTGTGTCTCTCTCTCTGTCTCTCTCTCTTTCTCTGTCTGTCTCTCTCTCTCCAAAGCAGGGTCTCAGGGATCCAAAGCTGACCTCAAATTCTATATGTAGCCAACGTTGACAATGATCTTTCTTCCATTTTTTAATGTGTGGTGCGCATGTGAGTGTAAGCATGTTTACATATGTGTAGGTGCACATAGAACATGGGTATGGAGATGCAGGCTGTGGATGCCCAAGGCTGATGTTGGGAATCAAACTCCACAGCTCTTCCGCCTTATTTACTGAGGCAGTCTCTCCGACTGAGTTTGTGGACCTAGCTATTCTCACTAGACAGCTCAGTCTGGGAATCCCTTGTCTCCAGCAACCAGGGCTGGAACTACAGGTGGGCCACAACACTCCCCCAGCATTTATGTGGGTTCTAGGGTCTGAATTCTGGTCCTCATGCTTGTGGGGAAAGAGCCTCCTCCCCAGCTCACCCCAAATTCCCCCAATCCTCCTGCCTCCCCTGAAATTACAGGCATGCACCACTACAAGTGGGTAACACAATTGGAATCAATCTGAACGCCCCATGCATGGGAGGTGAGCATTCTACTAACGGAGCTGCATTACAGGCCCACAACGTGATTTCTGACAGCAAATGCCACAGTAACATAAGCTAGCTGGCTTGGAGACTCAAGAGCAAGAACTTGGGTGACACACGGAGCTGACTGTGACCTCAGCACTCGTGGGACTTCACGTAACTGGGATAAGCTCTCCAGTACCCGTAAGGCTGCTGGGATCCCCCTAGTAGAGCTGAGCAGACAGGAGGACATCACGATTGGGGGTCTGATTAATTAGTATACAGCCAGCACATGGTGGAGTCTAGAACAGAAGGCAGGCGGTAGGGCTCTGGAACTCCAGCTGAGGGCAAGGGACAGGGGAGCTGAGATCTGAAGAGCGGAGTCCTCACCAACCCCAGGTCCAGAGCAAACGCAAATAAACACAAAGGGGCAGGAGAAACTTCCAGCAGCTGAGAGAAGCCCAGCAGCACAGGATACATCAGAGGGAGGGCCAGGCCCAGAGGGTGGTAAGGTCAGAGCATGGAAGATTGGGTCGCCATGTTAGGGAAGGGGTGATTTTGTTCTACTGGGTCTGTGAGCCCCTGGAGGGTTCTAAGCAAAGAGGACAGACGCTTCAGCTGCTCTCCTGATAACTGTCCCCAGTGGTATATATTTAAGGTGTTTGCAACAGAAAACAAGCCTGGCGGGAACTCTGGGGGGGGTGGGGCGTGGAGGGGCATGTCTCCAAAGTTCTACGTTTGTGAACATCTTAGCAACATCCTTTGCAAAGTCTTACCCTGAGACTAAGGCACGGCAGTGTCTCGGCTGTGAGCCCCTGCTTGCTGCCTCTTTTCTTGGCAGGTGTCACTTAGCTGGTGACCTGCAGCCACCTTAGCCATAGGCCCTGTAATTACTTTTGCCTCATCACCATCCCGGACATCCCCAACCCCAGGAGGAGATCTTGGTCTTCTTGGGAATCCAGATGGCCCACCTATTGGGCCCCCACGGCTACAGGAGACTGACCACTAGAGCCTGACTAAGGTGCAAAGTCCCACAGTCCAGGAACTAGATGGGCTCGTATTTCCACCAGGAAATAGCACTTACATCCACATAAAGCAGAGGGATTAAAGGAGCTTTTACATGAAGGACTTGCCCTCCTCAGAGGCATTTCCATCATCACAAGCTGCTGCTCTGAGACTCTCAACTCAACCCTGTAATGACTTTGCCTTTGATCTTGGCCGAGTCGCCTCCCCACAGAAGCGAAGTCCTCAGTATCCTAGCACTTTCCACCTGGGTAGAAAGAAGCATGCCATCTCTTGCGACAGCAGCCTTATAAGGAATCACCTCCAGACACTGTACTTTGGGGACAGTAAACCTAAGTGACTGTTCCCATGTTGTAGAAGCTTGGGGGAGGGGGCAGGAAGTCCCTTATGCTTTTGCCTCCCTCCAGTTGCCTTGGTAGAAAGCAGTCACGTGCCCTCAGCCCGTTGAATCTTGCTTCTCTGAGATGCTGAATTTGAAGAGTGATCTGAGGCCTGCAAGAAACCAGGGTGCAGGGCTAGAGATGCAGGCACTTCCTTGGTGGAGAACTTACCCAGCAGGCATGAGCCCTGAGTTAAAGTTCCTGTGCCACATGGATTGGGCATGGAGGTGCAGGCCTATAATCCCAGCACTTGGGCTCTGGGAGGCAGGAGAATCTTCAGAAGGTCAAGGTCATCCTCATCTACCTAGTGAGTTCAAAGTCAAGAGATCCTGTATCAAAGTGGGGGATAGATTAGGATGCGTTGATTCCCATGCTTCACTGAAGGAACCAGTGAGCAGAGCCTGCCAATGAGACCTTCTGGGAGCAATTTGGTGCCTAGTGGCTCTAGGGTCGTTCTTCAGCCATCAACTGAGTCTTGTGAGCAGCTGCATAGCCTTGTCAAAAGAGACCCGGTCTCCTTCAGCAAATCGGCAATGAAGTTCCTACTGTTTGCAATAAAGGTACTCAGTGAAATGCGAGGGGCATTCAGGGAGCACCCGTTATCCCGAGGAGTCACTTTCCTCTGTAACATGAAGAGGAATTTTCAGCCAAGTGAGTAAGTTCTCTTGAGAGAACGAAGCTGGAGGTAACTTCTCAGTTGGTGTGGAGTATCCTCTCTCCAGGGGAATTTAAACATAGTGGGGTCTTTGAATGAGGTTGCACATCCTAGAAAATGCTGAGAATAGATGTTACAAGATCTTACTATTAAAAAAGAAAGTAGCTATATAAGTTCACACATATGTTAGCTAGCTTTGCCAAGTGTGTCGTAAGTGCTTCAAGTATTTCAAAGTAATTTGTAGTACATAGTAAATATATACAGCTCTACTTGTCAATGAAGAAAAAAAAATAAATTCAAAAGATGAGCAAGGAGGCCGGGCAGTGGTGAAGCACACCTTTAATCCCAGCACTTGGGAGGCAGAGACAAGCAGATCTCTATGAGTTCAAGGCCAGCCTGGTTTACAAAGCAAATTCCAAGATAGCCAGGTCTACACAGAGAAATCCTGCCTCAAAAAACAAACAAAAGTTGACCAAGGGCTGGAGTGTGGTTTTGTTGGTAAAGTGTATGCTGTTCAAGCATGAGGACCTGAGTTCGATGCTCAGAACCCCTAACTGGGCACGGTAGTGCCCACTGTCAATCCCAGCACTAGGGAAGTAGAAATGAGTGGATCACTGGACTCACTGGCCATCCAGCCTCATCTATCTGGCAAATTTCAGGCCAAAAACACGGGGCTGACAGACCCAAGAAACAGCACCTGAGGATGACCTCTGGCCTCTACATGCACATACAAACACACACGCACACACACAAACATGCACTCACAAACACACACTCACTCACACACAGTAATGGGTACCTGTCATGGAGTGCCCACATAGCCATCAAAAAGAGACAAAATGTCAAACCCAGGACGCCCAGAAGGGAATGGAGAACACGTCCTTATCTTCCATCTGCCCCATCGTGGAGCTGAATTACCAACAGCCAATTTCTTTTTAAAGCACTGAGACCGTCACAGTCTGAGCTGACAGTGGATGAAACAGTTCACGATGTTTGACTCTTTAATATTAAAAATTATCCACCACCCCCACATACACACAAAACGGGATCAGGTAAGAGACCATCCACTCCCAGTTGAGCTGAGCAATCCATTGTTGTCACCTACAGCTGCAGCAGAAGTCACCACTGAGCAATAACAAAACAGAGAGCCAGCAGGGCTGCCAGTGACCCGTGTGCATTCCAGTGCATGGAAAACTCAGCATCCAGAGAGCAGTGTGTGTGTGTGTGTGTGTGTGTGTGTGTGTGCGCGCGCGCGCGCGCGCGTGCGTGCATGTATGTGTGTTTCAACCTCAGCAATCTACCTTCCCAGGGTTCCATTCTCCTCTGTGAAATAACAAGACTTCATTTCTATCCACTCTGGCAAACAGCTTCCTGCTTTTCCTAAGAGAACAGCTTGACCAGAATTGCCAAGTTTAGGGCCCCAGTCACCCCAATAAACTCACTGGTTGACCAAGCTGGATGCGGATGGAGCTGTCCTTTGGTCTACTGTTGTCTTCTCTATCTGGAGTGGGGAGAAAGAGACTTCCCCAAGGAACCATCAGTGGTATTACCCAGCACTGGACCCTGCATGCTACAATACTTGTAGGGTGTTCACCAGAAAAGACTGCTCAGACACAGGTTTAAGCCAATAGTAAGTCTTTATGACCCACCCGGTGACTACCCTGGGTGTTCAGGATCTTAGCATAGTCCAGAGTCTTCCTCGTAGTCCGGAGTCTTCCTCAGAGTGAGAGTTTAAGCACAAAAACCATGTCCTGGGTTAACATACTTCAGTCAATAAGAACAGTTAGCCAGAAACAGAAGCATAGAAGCCAAAAAGCGGGGTTGGTACATTTAGAGACTTTCCCAGGACTTTGATGGATTAGGCATTTGATTTCATTTTTGGCAGGTGGTGCTGTCTACATGTTCAGTTTTACAGCCTAAACGGTATTTCCACAATGGAGTCAGTTGTGCTAAGGTCTGGGACCCTCTTACATACTGACCTGCCAGGCAGATGTGCCCACTGGTACAATAGTGTCATGAAGATTATAGACACAATCAACTGCTTTTTTTTTTTATTGGATCTAAGCCCTCTTTGGCAGGAGGGAATTCATGTCTAGTTCTGGCCAAAACCCAGTGGCTCAGAAGGTCACAGGCTCTAAGGAAGAGTCTTATTCTACTGTCTTGTCTTGCTAAATAGACATAATGTCAGACTGCCTTCTATTAAATATTTAAGGTTATACCCATAGATTACCGCTGCCTTCAACCTTGTCCAGAGAAGCTTGTCTCTGCAGTGGTTGGTACTTAACACAGAGACTCAGAACTGGTCAGCGTACTGAGAATAGATGACTATTGAGTGTTCAACCCTAGACAAGACATCTGTAACAAACTGTCATACAAAAGGCTCCAGGAACATTGCAGAAGAGTGGGTGGAAAGAATGTGAGAGCTGGAGACGGGGAGGAACGCCATAAAACACTGTCTTCTGAACATGACGTGACCTTTGCACTCATGACCTCACTGCCACTATGATTTCCTACACAAGACCTGTGTAAGACTGAACGAACAAGAGCAATCAAAGTCCCAACAGGCAGCACAAATTGGACTCCATGGTTACTTAACGGTAAAAAAAAAAAAAAAAAAAAGAGGACGACATAAAGAGGGTTGAGATACGTTGGTGTGCCTTGGAGGAGCAAGATGGAGAAACTGGGAGTAAATAAGATCAAGGGATGAAGATATGTTGTTTACATGCAAAAAAGTTGTCAAAGGATAAATAAAAGACATTCTATTTTTTAAGTCAATTGACTCCGCAGGAAAACTCATGCAATGCTTCTAACGTAAATAAGGTTGTTCACATCTCATATCTAAGGGAAAGGGGCATCAGGGAGGCAAAAGTACTCAACCCAGGTCACACAGGGCACACATAGGTTGTCCAAAAGTCAAGTCACATTTTCCCAAGACTCTAGAACATCTCTGCTCATCCCGGTGACAGCTAAATAGGAGGATTTTGCTCAAAGTCACACAAGGTTCCATGACTGTCACAGGGCAAAGTTGGCATCTCACTGCCTTTGCGATTGCACATAATTTATCCCCACACACCCTTTTTTAATGTATTTTTTATTTTATAATTTAATTTAATTTTACATATCAGCCATGGATTTCCCTGTCCTCCCTCCTCCCGTCCCACCCCCGGCCCTCCCCCCAACCCACCCCCCATTCCCATCTCGTCCAGGGCAAGGACTCCCCTGGGGATTCAGCTCAACCTGGTAGATTCAGTCCAGGCAGGGCCAGTCCCCTCCTCCTAGGCTGAGCAAAGTGTCCCAGCATAGGCCCCAGGCTCCAAACAGCCAGCTCATGCACTAAGGACAGGTCCCGGTTCCATTGCCTGGGGGCCTTCCAAACAGTTCAAGCTAATCGACTGTCTCACTTATCCAGAGGGCCTGATCCAGTGGGGACTCCTATTGGTTCAGAGTTCATGTGTTTCCACTAGTTTGGCTATTTGTCCCTGTGCTTTTTCCAATCTTGGTCTCAACAATTCTCACTCATACAATCCCTCCTCTTTCTCACCGATTGAACTCCCGGAGCTCCACCTGGGGCCTGGCCATGGATCTCTGCATCTGCTTCCATCAGTCATTGGATGAGAGTTCTACCATGACAGTTAGGGTGTTTGGCCATCCGATCACCAGAGTAGGTCATCTCGGGCTTTCTCTCGACCATTGCTAGTAGTCTATTGTGGAGGTATCTTTGTGGATTTCTGGGGACCTCTCTAGCACTTTGCTTCTTCCTATTCCCATGGGGTCTTCATTTATCATGGTCTCTCTTTCCTTGTTCTCCCTCTCTGTTCTTGATCCAGCTGGGATCTCCCGCTCCCCTAAGCTCTCTTTCCCTTGACCCTTGCCCTTCATTACCCCCCCTCACGTCCAGTTTGCTTATGTAGATCTCATCCATTTCTCTGTCGTTGGGTGATCCCTGTGTCTTTCTTAGGATCCTCTTTACTAGGCAGCCTCCCTGGATTTGTGAGTAGCAGTCTAGTTATCCTTTGTTTTACATCTAGTATCCACTTAGAGTGAGTACATACCATATTTGTCTTTCTGAGTCTGAGTTACCTCACTCAGGATGATTTTTTTTCTAGATCCATCCATTTGCCTGCAAACCTCATGATGTCATTGTTTTTCTCTGCTGAGTAGTACTCCATTGTGTATATATACCACATTTTATTTATCCATTCTTCAGTTGAAGAGCATCTAGGTTGTTTCCAGGTTCTGGCTATTACAAACAATGCTGCTATGAACATAGCTGGGCATGTGCCCTTGTGGTATGATTGAGTATTCCTTGGGAATATGCCCAAGAGTGGTATAGCTGGGTCTTGGGGGAGATTGATTCCCAGTTTTCTAAGAAAGCGCCATATTGATTTCCAAAGTTGCTATACAAGTTTGCATTCCCACCAACAGTGGAGGAGAGTTCCCCTTGCTCCACATCCTCCCTGGCATAAGCTGTCTTCAGTGTTTTTTTTATCTTAGCCATTCTGACGGTGTAAGGTGGTATCTCAGAGTCATTTTGATTTGCATTTCCCTGATGATTAGGGATGTTGAGCAATTCCTTAAATGTCTTTCAGCCATTTGAGCTTCCTCTGTTGAGAATTCTCTGTTTAGCTCTATAACCCATTTCTTAATCGGACTGTTGGGCATTTTGACGTCTAATTTCTTGAGTTCTTTATAATTCTGGATATCAGCCCTCTGTCAGATGTGGGGTTGGTGAAGATCTTTTCCCATTCTGTAGGCTGTCGCTTTGTCTTGTTGACCGCACACACCTTTTTTTTTTTTAAGGAAGGGATTTATGTGTCCTAAAGAAGCTCCCAACTTGCTCTGTAGTGGAGGGTAACCATGACTTTCTGTTCTGCCTGCTTCTGCATCCAGCATTGGGATTACAGATATGCATTACTGCATCTGGTTTATGTGGATCAAACCCAGGGCTTCATGCATACTAGGCAACAGCTCCACCAACTGAGCTACATCCCCAGGTTCTATACTGTATTCTTTATACAACACATCCTTGTTCTGTACCTGTTTCCCCTGGGTTGAAATATTCCCTAGTGGAGGAAGAGAATAGGTTTATGAGTCTCAAAAACTTAAAAGACTCAGGAAACTACAGACCCCAAAATTATACTGCCAGGAAGCAATCCCCAGGGGAGGTCTGACCATGAGGTCCAGAAAAAACAAGTTCAAATTGCAGCTTTTGTAACTAACTTATATAATGGCTCCAGTTTGTTTCCTTATGCATAAGGGGGTAGATATTGACTAGATTAGGTCTCCAAATCTATGTATTCACCCTATCATTTATTCAAATGAGTATATATTACCAGTACAGAAGTATTTAATTATTCAGTCATGTATATGATGTAAATGTGTGCTTTATGAAGAAACACTACATATATTATTTAAAATGAAATTCTTAAAAGTGTGAGTTAAAGATGAAACAAGAACCATGTCACACTGAGTGTGGTGGATTGATAGTGTTGTACTGAGTGTCTTAGAGTCAGATCTTGGACTCTGGCAGCCCCAACAGCCTGGGCTGGCCACCCATCCATCCTCAGTAAGTCTATTAAATAGGTAAGTAATAGTGAAAAGCATAGAAAGGGAGTTTATTCAATGTGGACACTTGGGACGAGGAACAAAGAGGTCTGGCGGCAATCCCCCAAGTCCATCTTTGGGATTCTGACATGGGGTTTAAAGACAGGGCAAGAATTACGCATAACTAAGTATCCTGGTCAAGGTGTGGTCCAGCACATCACTGACCCATCATTGTCTTGGCTCCAATCTCTGTACAAGGTGATCTAACAAGTTGTCAGAACTGTATGAAATCTCTTCCTAGAAGATTTTTCCTCTCGCTGGCTCTGGACTTCATTCTTATCCTTCTCCTTTCCTCCCTGGGGAAATTCCAGTTCTTTGGAGTCCGTTGCCTCAACAGCCAGAAGGAAGGGCACAAGTGCCTGCAGAATAGCTTCATTTCTTTCAGGAAGGTTACAGTATCACAGCCAGTAACTCCAAGCATAGTGTGAATTGAGGCAAGACTGATTTATCCTAAACATGTCAGGTGATAATCTATAGATCAAACATCTTGTCCATGTGGAGGCTTTTTTTTTTTTTTTGGCTGACATCTTGTCTGGTTTGGTGTAATTATTGTTCCCCTGGGATGGAGCCTGGTGGAGAGGAACAGAGCTGCCTAGGGCCTGCCATCACTTGGGTCATCTTCAAACCATGGTGTCCTTACAGAGTGTGTACTTTCTGAGAGCATTCCATTCCAACAGGAAAACAGAATGTTGAGATATCCCTAAGCCACGCCTATGTTTCCTTGGCCACCAAATGAAGGGCTACAGACACCATTGTCACATAAGCTACACAGTCCAGAGAGTAAGACTAGCATGTCAGCAGAGCTCTGCTCACTCAGAAGCCTACAGAGAATCTCTGCCTCTTCCAGCTCCTGCAGTCTACAGGAAATCCTTGGCACTGGAGGTCTGCAGAGCCAATGCATGGGACAACTTTTGGCTTCTCATGGTTAATCTTGACTGTCACCTTGATTGGCTCCAGAATCAACTAAGAGGGTGCCTCTGGATGGGCCTGTGATAGCATTTCCAAAAAGGATTATCTGGGGACGCTTGAGGGGAGAAGGCCCTCTCAGGAGTGGGGGGCATTTTCCAACAGCAGTCCAGACATAAGGAGATCTAAGGAAGAGCAGCACCGCATTCCCTGCCCTTGCTTCCTGCCAGTGAGTGTGCCTCTACTGTGACTGCTGCCCTGTTGATGTGTCTTCCAATGCAGACTCTCCAGAAAGTCCCCAAGCCTTCAATGCCAGATTGGAACTACTGAGTAACCCAGCCTCGTGGGCTGAGAAGCTATCAAGCTCTCAACCTCTCCAGCATATAGATGGCCGCTGTCAGACTACCTGGCCCAATCCAATAAATCTCCTTTGTAATATATATTTATTCTATCAGTTCTATTCCTCTACAGAACCCTGCCTCCATCATCATGGGGCTCTTTTCTCCTCAGGGAACTGTCTGTGTCCCTTCTTTTTCCTAGGGGGGACTTCATAAGAACACTACCTCTTTGAAGGTCATATTGGAATCAGTGTCCACCCTACTCTGTTATGAACTTTCTTAACAGATTGCACCCAAAATCAAATGTCCAAAGCAGATCTGGGTTCTAGGAGTTAGAATTCCAACATATCCCCCTGTATAGGCAGTTCAACCTACACAGCATACATGAGTGTGCCAGAACGAACACAGAAGACCCATCCCTGCTTTGTCCATACCTCTGAAGATTCTCCCTTGTCTCAGAGACCTCCTGGTGCTGCCGTAAGAATGGACACCAGGCCAGGATCCTCATCTGTTCTAGCTCTGGCTAAACTGGGGAATATTGGGAAACACACACAGGAGACTATGAAGGAATATGAGAGAGACAGAGGCAGAGGCAGAGAGCAAAAGGCAGAGGAAGACAAAGACATAGAGACAGAGACGAGGACAGAAGCAGAAAGAGGAAAGACACCAGGACAGTGTGACCTCCTTCAGCTAAGGAAGAAAGATCAGTAGGAACAGCTGGAGACCAAGTGTCACTATGGTAGTGTCTCCCAGGAAGTGAGACACTTTTGTTTTATACTAACACATTTGTCCTCAGCACCAACAATTAGCCTCATACATCCTGCCGAGCCTAGGACCAATAGTTTAGAGCCTCTGCCCCGTCCATAAGGCTTCTTCCACCTTTAAAACTGCATGGATCTCTGAGCAACCCTTCCCCAGAGGTCACATTCAAAATGACTAAGAATCAGATGCAGTGAATTAGTGTTAGCCTGAGTCATAGAAGAACTTTGAAAGAGCAGAGAGGAGACACATCAAAAGGACAGTTGATTCTATTATCATATTTATTTTTATCTTAATAGCATGCCTCATAAGAAGGTGCTATTGTAGGGAAGTTGTTCCTATTGCACTGAAAGAGACTGAGAGTCTTTTCCATTATTAATTTTGCCACTTATCATGTGCAAGAGAGTAGACTACACCAGTCCAGAACTTCAAGTGAGCCAGACTTCCGGGTTCAAATCCCAGTTCTGCCATTTACTGGTTGGATCACTTTGGGTTGTTTCATCTTTTTTGAAACTCAGTTTCTTCCTCTAAGAATTGTGTAGTGATGTTACCTCATGGGTTGCTTTGTAAATAAATATGTGTTAAGTCTATAGAACACTGCCTGTTGCAAAATAAGACCCAAGCCAGGGTTTGTGGCTGTTTGACGACGACAACGATGACGACAATAACAACAACAGAGATGATGGTGATGACAGTGACGATGGTGGTGATGGTGATGATGGTGATGGTGATGATGGTAATGATGATGATGGTAATGATGATGATGGTAATGGTGATGATGGTGGTGACGGTAGTGATGATGGTGATGGTGATGATGATGATGGTGCTGATGGTGATGGTGACGATGGTGGCAGTGGGTGGTGGTTTGATTGAGAAATGTCCTCCACAGACTTGGTATTTGAACACTTGGTTTCCGGTTGGTGGCACTGTTTGGAGAGGGCTAGGCTGTGCAGCCTAAACACATCACCCTAAGAGGAAGCCCATCACTGGAGGTATGCTGTGAGGTTATATAGCTTTACCCCACATCCAGTTAGCTCCCTCTCTCCCCGCTTTGTGCTGCCACGCCTGCCACATTCTGCCATGCCTACCCACACCAACGGACTCTTTCTTATTCCTCTAGTAACATAAGACAAAACAAACTCCTCTAGAAGCTGCTTTGGGTCATGTCCAGTGACATACTTCCTCACACAACAATTACATCCACCTTGAAGCTGTAATTTGTTTAGGTCACTTAAAGGTCCAGGATCTTAGAGCTGATGGGAGTCAAGCCAGTTATCTTAGCCCTAGTGCTATCTATACACAGCCGCCTTTATTCTGAAGGCCCAGGCTGCAGAGAACTTGCTCTCTTGACTCTTTGGGTCCTCACACTTCATGAATGCTATGACAATAATTGACTTAGAGCAGTGGTTCTCAGCCTTCCCGATGCTGAGACTGTTTAATAGAGCTCCTCGTGTTATGGTGACCCACAACTATAAAATTATTTTCATTGCTGCTTCATAACTATAATTTTGCTACTGTTATGAATCATAATGTAAATATCTGTGTTTTCCTTTTTTTTTTTTTTGGTTTTTTTTTCGAGACAGGGTTCCTCTGTCTCGAAACTTTGTGCCTTTCCTGGAACTCACTCTGTAGCCCAGGCTAGCCTCGAACTCACGGAGATCCGCCTGGCTCTGCCTCCCGAGTGCTGGGATTAAAGGCGTGCTGCACCAATGCCCGGCTATATCTGTGTTTTACAGTGGTCTTAGGTGACTCCTGTGAAAGAGTCATTTGTCCCCCAAAGGGGTCTCCACATGTTGAGAACAGCTGAGTGGTACTTTCTAAAGGCTCAGTCATCAGAGTACCCTGAGGCTCCTTAAAAAGGTGCAGGCTCTGCCGGATAATGAATGGCATGAAGCCGAGTGGCCAAGAGATCAATAGAAATGCTTAAGCAGTTGCCTTTTTTAAACATCAATACCAGACCTCTGAATTTGTATTTTTCCTTGTTAACCATTTTAATTTGTTGGCTGGATGTATAAAGATGTTTAAAAAATTCAGTTGCTTTTTGAGGTAATCTGAATTAATATTTTAATGACTGGGATTCCATTTGACTGTTTGCATTGAGATTGCAATGTGCGCAATTTTTTTTTTGTAGTTGTGGCATCTCGTTGACATCAAATATGACTTTGATAATAAATACCAGTTCCTGAAAAAAAAAATGTGCAGGCTCCGAGTCCAACTGAATCACAGTCTCCAGAGAATCCATTTTCTTCAAAAAGCGCTATGATGGTTTATACAGATTGTCAACTTGACAGAGTCTAGAGTTACCTGGGAGAACAGCCTCTCTGTATTCACAAGGGAGTCTCTAGATTTGGTTAGTTGGCATGGATAGACTTACACTAAATGTGGCTGGCACCCCCTGAAGGGCTAGGGTCCCAGAATGAACAAAGAAGGGAAAGCAAGATTAGCCCCAGTTTTCATCCCTCCCTACTTCCTTTCTGTGGACACAATGTGACCAGCTGCCTCAAGCCCCTGCAACCATGGTGGACTGTCCCTCCCAGTGAGCCAAATAAACTCCTCTTTCTTTAAGTCACTTTTCTCTCATATTCTGAGTGCAATCACCTATGACTTTGGGTTGGATTACAGAGAGCTTGCAGACAGATCAGCTATTGAGGCTGTGGTTCAAGGAACAATCTTCTTTCAAATATCTTCATACACTTCTAATCCATCCATGGTTGCAAGCCACTGGATTGCATCATTGAATTATTGGGAAATTTTAGTTTAAAAATTATAAGTGTTGATAAACCAGCTGCCTCCATCTTAAGCTTGAAAGCTGTCATATAGTAAAGACAAACTAGGTTCATTCCTGTTTATGATTTAACCTCTGTTTCTCAAGGATTAGGCTATGTTCCACCTGTAACCTTAACTACAAAGGACTCTGTACTGCTTATTCCAGGAAACAGCAACCATGTCTTTGTTTCAGAAAGTTATTAGGACCATGCTGTTATGACTACCTTGTTTTATGACTGCCTTGTTATTATGACCACCTGGTGATGACCACCTTGCAACCATGTCTTTGTTGCATGAGGTTGTTAGGACTAACTTGTTACGCTTATGTTCTGTTTCTGTAACCCTGCATATTTGCCTGCCAAATCTCCCATTTGAAAACCCCCACTCCTGACCTATAAAAACTCTTATCTCACCTGTGTCCAATGCTGATCTCTTGAACTCTGGCCTTGGGAGAGACAGCCCATGTCCTCAATAAAAAAAAGGCAGTGAGGGTAGGTGTTCTTTAATTAATTAGGCCATGATGATTTGGGTCAGTTGTCCTTCTCGAATCTGTGGGATTAGTGTGTGTGTGTGTGTGTGTGTGTGTGTGTGTGTGTGTGTGTGTGTGTTCTTCATAGCAGCAGTATTCACAACAGTCCAGAGGTAGAAGCAGCCATGAGTTCGGGGTACATACCTACAATGAACATGATTCTATCTTAACAGAAAAGAAATTTTCTGCCATGTTAAATAACAAAAAATAGCCTTAAAGACATTGGGCTAAATACAGTAAATTAGGCACACAAAAGACAAATAACTCTACATGTATAGAGTGGTCTTTCTACGTGTGTAGAAAGATACACATGTGTATCTAGAGTCATCAGTTCATAGAAACAGAAAGCCAGGTGTGGCTGTACATGCCTGTCACCTCAGCATTCAAGAAGCAAAGGCAGGAAGAATGTCTTAATTTTCTTTCTATTGTGATAAAAACACTCTGACCAAAGGCAACTTGTTGGGTAAGAGCAGGAAAGGTATTTGGCTTACACTTCCAGGTCGCAGTTCATCATTGAGGAAAGTCAGGGCAAGAACTCAAGAAATAATATAAAGCAGAAACCTGGTTCCCTCACAAGCTCATGCCTGGCTAATTTTGTTATACAGCCCAGCACCACCTGCCTCAATGTTATGTGTATTTTTCCAGAGTTAGGGTTTTGATTTAAAAAGAACAGAGATAATAGATAAGGAGTTTTCTTGGGGCATAATGCCATTCCTAACCCCAATAGTCATCATTATTTGATCTTTCCACAGGGATCCAGGACCTCATAATTCCCAATGCAGGAGAGACCAGTATGATAAAAGATGATATCTGTGTGTATCTGGAAAAGAAGATGGCAGTGTGAGAGAAGGGAGAAACAACTGAGATTGCCCTTCAAGGATGAAAGGTGGGGCGTTCTAGGGAGCACTGGATGCAGAGTCCTTTCTAACACATTATCTGTTCTTCCTAGTGACTGCTCAGCAATGGGCTGCAGAGAGCTCAGTCAGTCAAGTGCTCGCCAGGAGACCACGATGTTCTAGTTAACTGTCAACGCAGCACAGCCAGAACCAGCTCAAAAAAAAAAAATATTTCCAATTGAGTCATTGTCTCTATCAGGTTAATCTGTGGACATGTCTATGAGGGATCGTCTTGATCACCTTAATGGATGCAAGGGGGCTCAGCCCAGTGTGGACATCGCCCTTCCCTGAGCAGGCAGTCCTGAGTGTAGAGCTAAGCATGAGCCAACCCGAGAGCAACCAAGAAGCTGCTTTCCTCTGTGGATCCTGCTTCAAGTTCCTGTTTGAGGTCCTGCCCTGACTTCCCACAACAAGACACTGTGGACTGGAAGTATAAGCCAAAAGTGTAACTCTTTTCTTCTGCTAAATTGCTCTTGGTCAGATTGCTTGGTCACAGCCACAGAAAAGAACCCAGAACATGAACACGTGAGAACCTGGGTTTGACCCCACCCCCTTAACCTACATATGAAAAAGGTGAGCTGGGCGACAGGCATTTCCAAACCCAGCACTGGGGAGGTGGGGACACAGAAAGCCTTGGAGCTTGCTGGTCAGTGAACGTAGCTTATTTGGCAAGTTCCAGACCAGTGAGAGACCCTGTCTCAATAAAAAAAAAAAAAAAAAAAACTGGGGCTAGCATTTGAGGAATAACAGCCAAAGTTGTTCTCTGACCTCCACACACACATATGCTCACACAACTGTGCCTGCACACACGAGCACATGCGCGCACACACGTACACACAAATAAATAAACACAGTATAGTGAGTAAAAAGCCACCGTTCAGCTGCCATGTTGCCGTGCGCAGTTACCAGGGGCCTGACTGTCATAGGCAGCATGGTCTGTATGCAGAAGCCCAGTAAGGACTCGAAGACCTAGGTTCAAAGCCTACTTCTGCCCCAGGCTGCCTGGTCTCTTGCTGCTTCCCCTCTCTGCCCTGGATTCCACATTCCAGGCTGCTGCTTAGCTGACTGCCATTCCAGAAACACGGGTCCCTGCCACCGGCTGACTCAGGACCAGCCCAGGAGGCTGAGAGGCTACCGTGTGCCTGAGAGCCGTGCAGGCTGAGCGCATGGGATGGAGCCAAGCATGGGAGGGAGCTTTTTAGAAATCTCTACTTGTTAGACACGATGTTTACACTTTGAAGGCCCCTGTTAACCTCCCATTCCTCATTTCCCTCAGCCCCGATTTGACAAGACGACAAGCTAACGCCTTTAAATGAGTCCCTTTCTCTGGAGATGTCCCCCGCCCTTCTGTGCTCACAATCCCTTTTGCCTTTTTAAACTCATATGAGACGACTGTGGTATTATCCTCTTCGTAATCGGGTTCCCTATCCTGGCTTACTTAGCAAAGCTGAAAATCGAGGAGGAAGCCCAGGGTGGAGGAGAATTTATCTCCTTAGAGCAGGGTTGGTCTGCTCCCAAAATAATCATTACTACAAAGGCAAGTGGGTGCTTGAGGATTTGTGCTAATTGAGGGAGGGGCTCCCCAACCAGCAGCTGCAAAGATTTATGTTAATTAACAACATGATAAGGCAGCAAGGAAGCCTTGCCCAGACTGGCCCTGAAATGCCCAGGGAATGGAAGAGGTGTACTACTGATCCCCTTTTCTCGGGGCTGAGGCTTCTGTTCCAACACCTGGGGATAAGACCAGACAGCCCCAAGAAGCACAGAACCCTCAAATCCCTCAATGGAGGCACCAAAAAGGAGTGTCCACCCCAGCCTTGAAGCCTCCTGAGGTACCTGGGTCAGCAATTGCCTACAGAGGGTCCTCTCTCATTGGGACTTCATTTGCTAGCTGAAGCCAACAGACAGTTGTCCAGTGGCCTTCTGGTGGTATTTTAGGTCACCGTAAGTGTGGGTCTCTAGGCAAAGATAAATGTGAGAGTGAGCAGAGGACCAGGGGAAGGAGAGAGCATAGGTGAGTGGAAGGTCGTGCATCGGGAAGTACTGTTATTAGTGAGATAACTCTAATTCCAAAAGGGTGGGGGTCTCCAAATCTGGACAGCCATTAAGTGCACTCAAAAACAGCTTGATGCCTTTACTTCAAGCCTCTTCATTTTTTTTCCGTGTTCCCAGAGAAGCCAACTTGCTAACATACCTGTTTGGGGAGTTGTAATGGCAATGTGTACATTTGTTGCCTTTCCCTGTATCTGGGGATGGCTCTGCTGCCTCAGCAGAAGCTGTGATTCAGAATTCCCATGCAGGACCTATGCCAGAGTCCCAGTGGTGGCTTATTTTGCCCCCTGGAAATTACCCAGTCAGATGCAGGCAGCCACAGTAGACATTGAGGCAGGCACAGAGGTGTAGACAGACTGAGAAACCTAGACCAGCCCTCTTCTCCGTGTTCTCACCCACTGAAGAGGTCTGGTCCACTCTGGTGGGAACTGAGGTTTCCAGGGGAGGGGGCACACCCATCTTAGAGACTCTGTAAGGCTGACTGACTGATTACGACTTCAGTGGCTGTAGAGAGCTGGAATGTTGCCTATCCAGAATCAAGTTATCTTGGGCTATTATAGCCTCCTAAACTGCCATTGACTCTCCATCTCTGTGTATGACCTAACTACCTTGTAATTAGGTACGTCTTTTTCAAATGTACAAAGAGACCCCTAGCTTCCACCAACCCAGAGGCTAGGAACACCATTTGATGACATCTGGAGACTGCTACGGAGGGGTCCCGGCTTTGCTGTAACCCAGTTACCTGGTATTCCCACCACTGTGTTTGAAGTGTCTTGATTTATGATTTTCTGTGTTACTGTAAAAGCATCAGGAAATCATCACCATGTTGGAGTATTGAATTGTACATTGAAAATGAGTGAACTGTATAGTCTTGAGATGATACCTTTATAATGTTGTGCTTGGGTTGGGTTGGGTTTTTGAGACAGAGCCTTCATGTAGCCCAGGCCTCAAGTCTACTACTATGTATCTGGGGATGACCTTGAACTCTGGATCCTCCCACCTCTAGGTTTCTGGCACTGGGATTCCAGATGCACTCCACCATGCCCAGTTTATGTGGTGCTAGGGATCAAACCCAAGACTTGATGTATGTCAGAAAAGCACTCTACCAACTGACCTACATCCATAGTCTCCATAACGATATTTAAAGCATTCCAATATGTTTTATTTTATGGCATATAGAGAAACCGATAGCATTCACACCAGAGCCTGGAGTAGACTAAAGGAAGTTCAGAATGGAATGAGGAAATTAAAAACAATTATCCTTTATTTATGTTTGAAGAAAAATAAAATACCAAAGTTTAAGAAAGGTATTAAATATTGAATTTAATATGAAATGCCCAAATAAACATTTTCAAATATTTGAGTAGAATTTGTATTTTAAACATAATTTTATTGTGTTTAAATAAGGCTCTGCACAAAAGATTTAGCTTTACTCTCCTGGGGGACCCGGGTTGGGAATGGCCACAAGTGTCCTGAGAACAAGGCTTTGAATCCACCCTTCCTTAAATTCTTGATGATCTCTGTTAGCTACTATTTTCATTGCTTTGACAGAATACAAAACAGAAGCCATTTCAGTGGGGGGGGGGGGTTATGGCTCACAGTGTGAGGGCACAGTCCATCATGGCAGGGAAGGCAGAGCCGTTAGAGCAGGAGGCAGCTGCCCACACTGCATTCACAGTCAGGAGGCAGAGATGAACACTGGTGGTCTGCTAGATTTGTTTTTAATTCTAAATGGTATAGAAACTGCAACATGTGTGAAAGACTCTGAGAACTGTGCCTATCAGGACACCTTGAATGGCCTACCCATTGAATGGTCCTTCTCCCTGGGTCCTTGGAACATCAGCTCTTCTGGCTGCTCCATGGGTACCCAGAACATTGGCTCTTCCAGCTTCCCCTTGGCCTCAATGGACATCATATCCAGAGGACAGAATGAGATGGACTGATATCAGGACTTTGTGGGGCACCAGTGGGTCCCACACCATTCAGTCTACTTCTGAGTGACACCTGAGGCTCCCCTTACCCCCCACAAGGAGAAAAGGAAGTCTTGTTGGGGCAGGGTTCGGGGGAGCATGAGCTAAGCTGATGCTCAGTATGCCTCCAGTGTTTGGACCCCCAGATAACCTAAGAGTTATTTCTGGAGAGTCTTCAGCCATCCTGAGACAATATTCTCTTTTCAGAGACACCTGAGAAAATCTGTACTTAAGAAGTGGACAGATAATCACCAGCTTGGGGGAGAAAAACCAAGTGTAGAGGAAGTCCAAGGGAAGAAATAATTAACCAAGAGAGGTCCTGGGTGCTACTAAGAGAAGGAAGTAGAGAAGTGGAGGCCGGGGAGTCCATGGAGGGACTGCCACGGGTACTTCAAAAGGTGGGTCTCAGAGGAGGGGTGCAAACTGTGGGCATACACTGGGGGTTTCCACAGCTATGTGACAAATAGAAGCAGTCCTTTCTCATTAATTGACCCAAGGAAAAGAGCTCAGCAGGGACACTGCTGGAAGTTCTGGGAAAAGGAGGATCTTTCATAGCCAGGGCATAGAGACAGGAGATCAGAGTTTCACAGAGGGAAAACTTCCTGGGAAGAAAAGGTCCCCACTGCCCCTGACTCGGGAGCAAAGGTTCTCCTGGGCTGCCAAAGCAAGGAGCCAAGAGCCACCAACTCATCCACTGGGGCAACAGATGGAGACAGCTGTTGGTGGAAGGGCTCCTCATTATTCACATGCCAGCCTTTGATGGGCAGCTGCTGCGTGCCAGGGCCGGGAGCAACTGAGCCATAGCATTTGCTGAGCGCTGCTTTCTCCTTAGCATTTCAGCGCCGACAGGAACAGTGAGTTATCAAATGACTACTGAGCCGTCACACGAAACAAAAGAGCACAGCAGGCCTTGGAATCCATCAAAGGAGCACCCAGCACACCTTCAGTGCCAAGGGGAGGCATCTTTATGGGCGGTCACCCCTCAGCCAGGACATATGGGTGAGAAGGACGGTTTTGTTTTTTTTTTTTTTTTTTTTTTTTTTTCTGTGGTACAGGAAATTTAACTCAGGGCCTCATGCATGAGCATCTACTACTGAGCTACAGCCCAAGTCCTCTTTTAACTTTTTATCTTAAGATAGAGTCTTACTACATGGCCCAGGCTGGACTTGAACTCACTTTGTAGCCCACATAGACTTTGAACTCTTGATCCTCCTGTGTACCATGTGCTGGCTAGATTTGTGTCAGGTTGACACAGGCTGGAGTCATCTGAGAGGAAGGGACCTCAGTTAAGAAAACGCCTCCATAAGATCAGGATGCAGGCAAGCCTGTAGGGCATTTTCATAATTCCTGATTGATGTGGGAGGGCCCAGCCCATTGACAGTGGTGCCATCCCTGAGCTGGTGGTCCTGGGTTCTATAAGAAAGCAGGCTGAGCAAGCCATGAGGAGCAAGCCAGTAAGCAGCACCCTTCCCTGGCCTCTGCATCAGCTCCTGCCTCCGGGTTCCTGCCCTGTGTGAGTTATTACCCTGACTTCCTTCAATGATGAACAGTACTGTGGAAGCATAAGCCAAGTAAACCTTTTCCTCCCTAAATTGCTTTTGGTCATGGCATTTCACCACAGCAATAGTAACCCTAACTAAGACATACCTCAAGACCCAGACCCACACATCTTTCATGACAATACATCTATCAATTTCTCTAGAAGACGAAGCATTGCAGTTGAGTTTACACATTACCTAAGGAATTTTATAACCTAAGAAAGCAGAGTTTTCAGAAGGCTATGGCTGCTGTAGGGGTTCAGAGCTGAGACTGCCATGAGGAGCTCCCACAACTCAGCCTCTTTTTCCTCTGGGCATTTGGAAAATCCTCAGAAACTGTGGCCAGAAAATGAGGTAGAAGAGTACTTAATGGAAAAGTGTTGTAAATAACACGGGCCTGGCAGCCCCATATGATGGGCAAATGACTCCCAACAACCTAAATAACTGAGTCTCACTTCCTGCCCTCAGCATATTTGTTCTAGTTAGCATTAACTGACAAACCTGACGCAGCCTAGAGTCACCCAAGAGGAGAATCACCGTTGAAGAATTACTTAGGTGAAACCGGCCTGTCTTCATTAATTGACGCTGAACAGCCCAGCCCACCAGGGGCAGCAGGGGGTCCTGGGCTGTAGGAGAAAGCCAGCTGAGTGTAAGCCTGTAATCAATGCGGACAGTAAGCCAGTAAACTGTTCTCCTAAGGCTCCTGCCTCTGGGTTTCTGTGTTAAGCTTCTGCCCTGATTTTCCTCAACGATGAATTGTTACCTGGAAGCATAAACCAAATAGACCCTTCCCTCACCAAGTTGCTTTTGGCCACAGTGTATTATCATAGCAACGTAAAGGAGACTAAGACAGCTGATGAGCCTGTCTCTCCCGGAAGGCTACTGTTAGCATTCAGGCATCTGTACTGGCCTGCCCTTAGGGTCCCGACAGGATATATCCTCAGCTGCAGCCACTAAGAGCACCCCCTGTGTGCATTTGCTAGGTTTCCTTATAAAAGGCGGTCCTGCCCCCCTCCCGTCTCTTTCTCCTTCTCCTCCTCTGCTCTCGTTCCAGTCCTGGCCCCTTTTTCTACCTTCTCTCCGCTCCCCTCAATAAACTTCACACGTGGGCCCTGTTGTATGGTTTGACTCCTTCGCGCCACTTTTAAAATACAACAAGTTCCATGAAACACTTTATGGAAAGAATTCCAAGTCCTCAACATGACCCGGAGCAGAGTGCCCCCGATCCACAGTAGCTCTCAATGTGGGTTGGAAGAAGAGTGTTCTGAAAAAGAACAGTTTAACCATTGCCCCTCTGTCTGCGGTTCTGCTGTCTGTCAGACTGGGTTGCATCAGGCTCGTCTGCTGCCCGCTGTGGGACCCTGAGCAAGTCGCTTAAACGCTGTGTCTCATTTTCTTCATCCATCAAAAGATAGAGGTCCCTGATCAGGTTGAGCCTGACAGGAGTCACCGAGGTCTAAAGGAAGCCTCTGAAATTGTCAGTTCCAAACAGAGCCGGAAGAGGACAGGCAGCGGGCAGGTTCTCAAACAGGAAATCCCGTGAGCATTGTTGAGAGACACGGGGAATGGAAGAGCAGATGCAGGGGTACATGCCTCTGTGTCCGTCCGTTACTTCGCTAGGACTGAGGAGTCTGGCCTTTCAAAGATAATGTGTGCTGAGTGTAATGACCCCAGGAAAATCCTTGTGATTCCTTTGTCCTAGGCAGCTGTTAAGATCAGTTGTCCAACTGGTAACAGCTCGCACTGAACCTTTGAGACACCAATGTGAGCCTTTTCCCTCCTGCTGAATCTGTCCAGTGGCAAAATCGGGTGGAAGACTTCCTCTCCCTTCCCCCAGCTTGCCCCTGGTGGAACAGGCAGGCCTTGTAGCCCGGCCCTGCCTTTGATGTGACCTCCTACTGATTCCTTCTAGGAGAGTTCACCTTGAGTATCACTGGATGAGTTAAAGTAAGAGAAAACGAATGTGTGAAATCAATGCAGCCCACGAACTCTCGTCCCTGCGCCTCTGCACCGCTGTACCGTTGACAGCCTAACTACTGGTGTGGAATACAACACCGGAAATGTTTTATTTACCACTTTCCTGATTCCAAAAGAATAACTGCATCTTGCTTTTCTACATCTCACCCTGGAGACCAGAAATGGAGATGGCCTCTTTATAGAAAATATAAGGTAAAAATGCAAAAAGAACTCAAACCAATTATCCTACCATTCAGAGTAACAGCTGTAGCGTTGGTGTACATGTTTCTAGTTCTTTTATTACAGCCCGGTCCACATAAGTTGAGCTACACCACAACATTATTAAGAACATGATACTTTAAGTGAATAATATAGACACTGGCTTAAATCCTTTATAATTTTTGATGTTTACATAAATACTCAATCCTAAGCACAGGATGATTTTTTTATTATTATTACTATTGCAACCAATAACATTTTACCAAAAGCTTGAACCAAACATTAAATCACTCCCCTCAGATAAATTCCCAAATTTTAAAATTACAAAGCCAAATGATATGAACACACAGAGAACCAAGCTGTCTTCAGGGAAAGTCTGAACCATTAAATTTTCCCAGCTGACTGTAAATTTTCACTTCCACTCCCTGGAGCAGACAATGAACCACTTCCCAGATGAGCTATGGTGTCTGGGGCTGGAAGGAAGGTGCTAGCCCCCTCTAAGAATATAATATCTACAAGATGAATCCATATGTCAGAAGAGGCAGATCTGGAATTCAACCAGGCAAGACCTAATGAGCTTGTGCCTTTCAGTTACCAACCTCTTTTGACCATGTTTCTGATATCTCCTACCTAGGGAGGCACCTAAGGGGGCTTTCTTCCAACACATACATCATGTCTTTTCCCACACTAAATATCAGAGTCTCTCATACCAGTTAAGTGTTCAGCAGCTTGATTCGATCCTAACACTTCATCCCATTAGCATAGCCCCCCACAGGTGAAAGGTTTAGTCCTACAAAATGACCTCAATTCCGATGCCAGTCACAAGCCCAAGGCAGCCACCTGTACTTCAGACAACCCACCTGTAAATCCAAGGGTTCTATTACCCGTTTCTCGGGTTCAGTAATTCCCTAGAGCATTTTGCAGAACTTGAGAAATCTCTTCATTTCCCAGCGTGTTGTGAATGGCACAATTCAGGAACAGCCAGATGGAAGAGACACAGGGGGTGAAGTCAGTGGAGAAAGTGGGCAGAGTTCTAAGCCCTGTCTGAACATGCCACCCTCCCCACAGCTCTGTGTTCACCATCCGGAAGCTCCTCAAGCCCTGTCATTTAGGGGATATTAATGGGGTTTCATCTTGTTGGAATGATTGATGTAGTTATCGTCCATCAGTGATTGAACTCAGTCACCAGCCCTTCTCCCCAACCTCAAGGGTCTGAAAGTCCCCACTGGCTAATCATGGCTGGTTACCATCTTGACATTATCTAGGGTCCCCTGACAACACCACTGATCTTATTAACATACAAAACAGCAAATTCCAGGAGTCTAGGGAGCTCTATGCCAGGGAACAAAAGCAAAATGTTGTTTTGTAGATAAGTCTAAGTCACCACTCCTACCCATTTTCTGTGTGTGTTTGTTTATTTATTTGTTTGTTTGTTTGTTTTATACAGTTGATATGGAGCTTTACCAATGCCCATTCCAAAGGTGAACTGTAAGACCTGGGCCCAAGCTAGTCAGAATATCAAATCACCATTCTAAATGTAGAGATCGGACAGGGTAAACATACAGTCCCATCAGATCCAGTAAGGCCTGTGAGACACAGATAACAGACTCACACCAGGTAGGAGGTGCTCGGGAGGCCCAGCCCTTCCCTGAGGATCTATAGGAATGTAATGGTTCCTGGGGACAGGGAAGACATTTTCATCCGTGGTGTAGCCAGTGGTAAGTTGTCCAAGCTTCCGTACGTAAGTAACCTCACACCTGAACTCCTGTACGAATCCTAATTAAACTCATCGAATCACACATACACACACACACACACACACACACACACACACACACACACACACATACACACACACAAAAAAACAGACATGAAAGTAAATGGAGAAGAGGAAGGGATCAGTGGAAGTAGAAGGGGAACAAGACAGAGGAGAGAATGTAATAGGAGTGTATGATCAAAATATGGATTCTGGAAATGTCATAATGAAATTCATTTTTATGTATAACTAATATATGTTAATAAAGAGAAAAGATGAAATGATACAAGATACAAGGCTGTTTTAGTCATCTCTTGTTACTACAAGAGAGAGAGAGAACCTAAGAGGAAATCAAAATAAAAGAGAACAAGTCAGAAAGTATATTGGTTCTCTCTGACTAAGCCAAACTAGACCCCACTTGGACTTTTCAGTCACCTCAAAATTCCCATTTGGCTATGACCAGCTTGGGTCCCATTTTCAGCAGTAAAAATGAAAAGACTCTTGACCAGCACGAAGTATATAGACGCTGATGATCCCAGAACAAGGTCTGTTTCAGCAAACAGAGCACCTGGAGAAGGTGAGAACCATGACTGACTCTAGAGATAGGACCAGCTGGACAGGAGCTGGCCATACACAGCTAGAGACACCTCCAGGCCTTTTGGAATAACTGGCTCTGGTAAATGTAAGGGTAAATGTAACCCAAACCATATTGAGATGCCTACACCCACTAGGACTGCAATAATCAAAGACAGACAACAATAAGAGTTGGCAAGGAAGCAGAGCGTATTGTTTGTGGTGCTTGGCTAGAACAAATCCTGTCAGCTTGTTTTGTTTTAATTTCACTCACCCCCTACATCCTAGGAACTATGAGAGCAGGCACTTCCAGCTGGGAGATGTATTTTACATAACTGATCTAAGTGTTCTTCCTTTCCTTGGTCCTACCTTTTAGCTATCTGTTCCCATAAAACACAGAAGCTAAAGTAATACACTGCATATTCATCTTCAAAACCACTGGAGTTGACAGATTATGTGTGGGAACCATGCTACCTTCTTTCAGGATGTTTTTAGGTATGCATACTCTATGGAAGCTTGAGTCTTTGTCCCTGGCAAAACCCCCACCCATGGTCACACTCTTGGTGACACCTCCACTGAACTAGGTACAATGATTCTACATGATAATTATCTGCTCTGGACGTCAGACATCTCCAATACCACCTCAATGACACCCACCCAAGAGGCACAACTGTGAAACCACGAGAGCTGTACCACTCAATCTAAGCTGCCTATAGATCTTCCAGCAACCGCTTAGAAATCAATTCCTGGTTTAGTAGTTTAAAGTGGCCTCCAGGATTCTGCATTTGGTTTGTAATGATTTTTCTTTCTTTTTTCCATTTATATTGTGTGTGTGTGTGTGTGTGTGTGTGTGTGTGTGTGTGTGTGTGTGTGCATGTTCATTTGACTGAATGACTGTATGAGCATAGGAGGATGGTCATGCTCATGTGAACACATGCATATGGATGCCAGAGGTCAACCTTGGAAGTTGTTTCTCAAGTGCTGTCCACTTGTTTTTTTGAGACAGGGTCTCTCACTGGCCTGGAGATGACCAAGTAGGCTGGGCTGGCTGATCCGCCAGCTCCAAGGATCTGCTTGCTTCTGCCCTCCCTATCATTGGGATTGCAATCACACCACCAAGTCCCACTTTTTACATGGGTTCAGAGGATCAAATTTCAGTTCCTCATACTTGTGTAGCAAGCAGTTTTTTGCCTAAGCTATCACCCCAGCCCCAGACTCTGCATTTACAACAAACACCGAGCTGATGCTGATGTTGTAGGCCTGGGAACACCATTTTGGGTAGGAGGGCCCTAGCTGATTCTGATGGAGGTGGCTTGTGAGGCTGCTTGAGAAGTACCATTCTAATTTCTCAGTGCTATATACTTTGCTATTAAAGCCAATACATCCAAGTGGGCTTCGTGGCCCACTAATATTCCAAGGAAGATATTTATTGATTTATAATTACCCTCATTCAGATCATCCCCCTGAAAACCCTTCCCTAGCACAGTGGGTCACAAAGCAGCATCAACTCTACTGGGAACTTATCAAAAAAGCAACTTCTCAGGCTTCTCCAGGCCTGCAGCATCAGAAACAATTTATGTCTGTTTAAACAAACCTGAAAGTGATTCTTACTCAATAAAGACAGAGAACCTGTGGCCTATGGTAAAGACGGTATCTACATAAGGCCCCCAGGCCTGGACCACACAGAGCTCTAATTATCCTCCCTCCATTCACCTCATACCCTAAGGGCCTTGTGGTTTGAATGTAATTGGCCTCCATCATCTCATAGGGAGTGGCACTATTAAAAGGTGTGGCTTTGTTGGAGTGGGCATGGCCTTGTTAGAGGAAGTATGTCACTGTGGGAGTGAGCTTTGAGTTTCTTATGCTCAGGATACCATCCAGTGTGTCTCAGTTGACTTCCTGTTGCCTGAAAGATCTAGGACTCTCAGCTACCTCTAAATTATCATGTCTGCCTGCACGCTACCATGCTCTCTACCATGGTGATAATGGACTGACCTCTGAAACTGTAAGTGAGCCACCCCAATTAAATGATTTCTTTATAAGGGTTGCCATGGTCATGGTGTCTCTTCACAGCAAGAGAAACTCTAAGACAGGCATCTAACTGTTATTCTTTATAGATAGTGATGCCAACTAGAAACATTTTAGTAAGAAATGATGTCTGCCTGTATGAAAACAGCATATCACCCTGGCTCTGGAATTTTATAGGCTGAGCTGGTTGTGGCCCTGTGAGGGTCCAGCATTGGCTCCATGGAGGTCTGGGGACTCAGCACTAATCCTGTAAAAAATCAAAGTTAAGGAT
The DNA here is from genome assembly GCA_902168425.1 of Peromyscus attwateri. Lineage (NCBI taxonomy): Eukaryota > Metazoa > Chordata > Mammalia > Rodentia > Cricetidae > Peromyscus > Peromyscus attwateri. The sequence continues at coordinate 4,492 of CABHPP010148911.1, read as the reverse complement.
GCCAGAGAGCTAAGCTAATATTCCAGTATTCCAAGATCTCACTCTTCTTCCCAGAGTCCAGTTCTCTCTCTCTCTCTCTCTCTCTCCTCTGTGTGTGTGTGTGTGTGTGTGTGTGTGTGTGTGTGTGTATGTGTGTGTGTGCACGCGCACACACGTGTATGTATGGTGCACATAGGAACATGTGAGCATGTGCATAGAAGCTAGAGGACAATCTTGGTTTCTCATCTCCAGTGCTACCCACCTTGTTTGGGTTTTGTTTTTCTTTGTAAGATGGGGTCTCTTGGTGGTCTGTAGGTCTTAGAGTAAGCTACAGTGACTGGCCAGTGAACCCCAGGGAGCCTTCTGGAGGATATAGAACATGCCACCCTAGCAGTTTTTATACATGTGCCCTGGGGACTGAACTCCGGTCCTCATGCTTGTCTCCAGCCCCAGAGTTCATGTCTTTGTAAGGCTTCCCACATTCTGTGTTTAGGAGCCCTCTGTCTGCCGGAATGGGAGCTCAGACAAAGGGAAAGTCAAGATCAGTGGAGCTGAGCTGATGACCTGAGCTCCACACTGGGAAAAAGGTGCCTGAGCCCTAAGCCTAGCTTGTGCTTCAGAACTGAGGGCACTGGCCTGTGCTGGCCTTTGGCTAACAAGACTCCTTCACGGTTTCTGCAGCACCTAACACAGTGTGAGTATGAGATAGGAGGGTAGAAACTTAGCACTGCTCTTGTAGAGTACCACCTCCATGCTCACCCAGAATTATCCAGCAGTGATCTTCATTGAACTCACAGGAAAATGAAAGCCAGAAAGTTCAGTAGTTACTCCCTTCCCCTATCACATGGCCTGTCTAGCCCCTTTGACCTCTGGGCTTACACCCTCACAGGTCACACCCTATGTTGTGTAGCAGTTTCCTCTGAGATAAGACTTTCCATCTTGAACGGAAGGTCCTTACCATCCAGGATGTGCTAAAGCATTGGTTCTCAACCTTCCTAATGCTGCAACCCTTTAATATGGTTGGGTGACCCCCAACCATAAAATTATTTTCACTGTTACTTCATAACTGTAATTTTACTACTGTTATGAACTGCAATGTGAATATCTGTACTTTCCAATGATCTTTGGCTACCCAAAGGGGTCGCAGCCCACAGGTTGAGAACCACTGTGTGGAAGGGCAGTGAAACATTGCATCCTGGAGGGACGCTATAAAAAACTAAGTCAGTAAATAACTCAGTGGCTGCAGGAGTACTTGAAACTGCCCAGAAGCACTAGGCTCCTCGTTCCCCAAGCTTACACAAGCCGTAAGGACTGCGGAGAGACTCTCAGACAAGCCTGTCTAGACAACACTCAGACCAGCTGAGGGGCCAGGAAGAGACACCTCCGCTCGCTCGGTGCAGCTGCCTCATCTGTATTCCTGTAAGAAACCCCAGGGGGGTCCACTGGTTCACCATGTCAGACTCTGGCAGTAGCCTTACTCTGGTCTGTCACTGTCCCCTAGCTGGGGTGAAGGGAGGTTTCTTCAGATCTCCCCAGAAATTACATCATGCAGCATCTGGCAAAACTCTTCCCAGTGAACTTTCGGTGATTTTCTCTCTAGAAGAAGGATAAAGCTGGGGAAATAATTAAGGATAATATTCGTTTCGATGAGGAATAAGGTCTCTAAGACCAATGATTTTGAGTGTGTGTGGGGGGGGGGGTTGTTTGGTTTGGTTTGGCTTAGTTTTTTTTGGTGGTTTTTTTGTTATTGTTGTTGTTGTTGTTGTTTGCTTGTTTCTAATTACCTTGGGAGTCTACAACCACCAGCTCCAGTCTGCTGAATATTGACCATAGAACTGCGGGGCATCTGGCTGAAGATGTCAAGTGTAGTTCATAATCCAATCTTCTGAACTATAGTCAGGTGTGAAGAGCAAGTCAAAATGGGAGGGGTAGTGGGGGCTTATTTCCCATAACTATCTCCTAATTAGTGAGAGGGGTGGGGTCAACAATCTCTGTGGCTTGGTTTTGTTTCCTTGGGTACTGCTAGAAAAGAACTCATTATTTCCTACAAGGTCAAGCAGGCATAAGAAGAAAGCAAAACCTTTCTTAATGAAAAAAAAAAAAAAGAAGAAGAAAGCTGTTTGAATAAAAGTATAAATATTGATTAGATTCTATACAAGTGCCTGGAAATAAATTGATTTTTTAAAACTACCTGAATACATTATTTATTGCACCTGTCACCAAGGTAAGAGAATAGTACATTAGGAAAACCAGAGGATTATAGGATTTTTAATTTTATTTTTCACTTTGTGGGTGTGTGCTTGTGTGTGTGTGCGTGAACATGCACGCATGTGCACATGCTTGCTACAGTCCACATGGCTGTGGAGGGCAGAGGACAACCTGCAGAAAGTTGGCTCTCTTTCCACCTTGTGGTCCCAGAGTTTGGACTGGGTAATCAAGCTAGCAAGCATCCCTGTGAGCCATTTCTGCCATCTAAAATTACAGGGTTTATTTTTAGCAGTGTGTGGCTCACTAGTTCAGGTACGGTACCATTGAGCAAAGACCTTTCTCCCATGTTAGGGCAGCCTGTGGGTCTACACAAGGATGTCCTCCCCGATATAATAACAACAGGCAGAGGCCAAGGCAACTCAAGACATTCCTTTAATCCACACAAGGAAAAACACTCCATCCGGGGATACAAGAAGTTTTATGGCGGCTGGAGAGAGAACTTGGTGGTTAAGAGTACTTCCTCTGCCTATCATTTTATGTGGCTTCTGGGAATCCAACTCAGGTTCTCAGACTATATCCCTCATTTTTAAAAATGAGAAAACTGAGTCACAAAGAATGTAGGTAATTTCTCCAAGGTCACGTGTCTAATGAGACGCTGAAGTTTGGACTCAACGTCACCTCACCAGTCACCTACATTGCAGAGTTGGCAGTCAGTGATAAATTGTCAGGAATAACTGTTGGGTGCTGTGGTGGTTTGAAAGAAAATGGCCCCCAAAGGGAGCGTCGTTATTAGGTGGTGTGATCTTGTTGGAGTAGGTGTAGTCTTGTTGGAGGAAGTGTGTCACTGTGGAGGCGGGCTTTGAGTTCTCACATATGTTCAGGCCACGCCCAGTGACACAGTTCACTTCCCGTTGCCTGCAAGAGGTAGAACTCCCAGCTACCTCTCCAGCATCATGTCTGCCTGCACACCGCCATGTCCCACCATGATGACAATGGACCGAACCTCTGAACTGTAAGCCAGCCACCACGATTAAATGTTTTCCTTTCTAAGAGTTGCCGGGGTCACGGTGTCCTTTCACAGCAATAGAGAGACCCACACTAAGATAGGTGTTCAGTAAGTCGTAAATGCGGGGATGTTGACAGGAAATAAGGGGGTTCTAGGGAGAAGTTAGGGTGATTCTCGCCCACCTGCAGGAGTTTTCACCTACAGGCTCTGAAAGCGGAGACCATCCTCCCTGTGTGTGTATGTGCGCGCACACACAGGGAACACACCTGAGAGCAAGCACATACACAGCTTTCTCCAACAAAACCTTGCGTGTGAAAGGAAGGTTGACAGGAATGGCCGGGAACGGGCCGTGGGGAACGGAGCCGGGATTCTGGCTGGGCCTCCTCTTTCCACCCACTCAGCCTGCTCAGCAGGCCCATATATCACGTTTCCCTCAGACTGTTAATTAGAGAGACACCCGCCACCCTGACACAACACAGTAATTATGAAAACAGAGCACTGTGCACAACATAACATGAAAATGAACTGACATGCATCCAATTAATTAAACTTTCACAGCTCCAATCGGTTTTAATTAGGGAAGCTATCCTTTTCACTCTCCCCTCGATCAATAAATGAGCTTTGCAATACATACATATTTTTTTAATCAATTAGCAAACGGGGGGTGGGGGGAGGAGCGAGAGAGAGAAAGAGTCTGTTTCTGAGAGCACCATGAACTCTTCCACAACAAGCCACACCCGTGTGCCCTGTTCCTTTTTATTCTCGGCTGAGTTTACAAACAGCATTGAGTTTGAGGCTCTGCGACTTGTTTCCAAGTTGTAAAGGGGGAGGGGCAGAGGTAAAAGCACTGGGAGATGGTGGCTGCATTGTTAGCGCTCAGCGTCTGTCATTCTTGTTTACAGATCTAGAAGCGCATTCGAGACCTGGTACAACATTGGCAGCGAGCTGAGCTGTGTGTGCTGTCAGGACATGGTCGGAATTCTCTGGACCTGTTCTTTCTCCTGGACCAACCCCACAGCTTCTGGATGGCTACTCACTGATCAGTGGGGACCAGACAAAGGGGACACAGGCTAAGCCCCTCAGATCAGTCATCTCAGCCTGAGACGTTGGCCGAGTCACGTATGGTGCCGCTCGATCAACCCGACATGCTGTATTGCCAGCATCAGCCAGCTGGTTCTTCAGAAGGACTGCAGCGTGCTGAGCTCCTGTCCAATCTATAGGAAAGGTTTGAAATCCTGACATCAGGGAAGAGTGCTGTGCACCTGTAATCCTATTGATGACAAGATGGGAGGTGGAGAC
>CABHPP010148910.1:23405-40738 GCA_902168425.1 Peromyscus attwateri | reverse complement strand
TTTAATCAAAATTTTATTTTATAAAACCCACATAGTCTTTCTCATTGGAAAAAGTAAGACTTTCTTTACTTCATCTAAATACTCAAGTAAAACATGAGCTACTTGACGTATCTTCAGTGTCCAAGGCCCGGTGTTGGCCAATAAGAATGGATGCCTCTGTTACTTTTCTTTTTACTACTTTCTTCACGAAATGTGATAAAATAATGCTGCATAAATATTTAAATACTTCATTTTATGATGCACTCATATATGTCAACAGCTCAATAACAAGCTCTCCATTTCATGGAAGAAACTTTTAAGTGAGTTTCAATACTTATGTAGCTACTAAAATGTGCTAAGGACATACATTCAAGTCTGCACTTCCTACCATGAAGCTGGTTCCTCAGGTTCTCCTTCCTGCTATTCTTCATTGCATTTGCAAATGGCTATTCCCCTGCAGGATTCCAGCTTGGCCAAACCAACAAGATGACTGTTCTTTGTTTATGGCCTCAAACATGATTATAGAGTCCTTTTTTTTTTTTTTTTTGAGGAACAGACAAAGGTAGTTGTTTGTTTGTTTGTTTGTTTGTTTGGGGGTTTTTTGTTTGATTTATTTTGTTTTGTTTTTTGTTTTTTTGGGGGGGATTTGTTTGTTTGTTTGTTTTGTTTTGCTTCTGAGGATTATTAATGCTTCCTAAATGTAACCCCTTGAGAATAAAAGCATTATAATGGTGGGAAAAGAACCTTCTCATGTACATATTTAACCCATTTGACATGGCACATTTTAAATCTGTGGGTTGGTTTATTTGTCTGGTCTTGAATTCAGGATCTTCCTGCCTCAGCATACACCACATCTAACTACATCTGTGCATTCAAAAAGAGAATGCTGTTACCTAATGCAGTGTAGCTGAAGAGAATGTTAAAGAGACAGGGAAGGGCCATTTCCTCTCCTCACAGGGGCCAAACAAGCTTTGCCCAGTCATCAGCCCCCTAAGTAAACCTCTGTTCAGCACTCAGAGGAAGAGAAGCTGGGAAAAGGCCTTCCAGTGGGAGCTGTAGGAAGGGGAATATCCCTTCACCCTCTAATGGTTCAGTGATTGATCTGCTAAAACAAACTGACATTAGACAGGCTATGGGGGAAAAGATGTGTGAGTTCATTACCTTCATAGAGGCATCAGATGAGTAAATGAACTTAAGGCAGACGTGCCCTTGCCACAGAGGGAGAACTGGAGAGAGGAAGTAATTTCTAAGGAAGAACAAAGGAGGTTTGGGGAAATAAATGGGCCCAAGGAACAGACAAGAATCCAGAACAAAGTTCATCTGTGTATTGGATGTAGGGTTACCTCCAGAATGAGTGGACCTTTAGTTTTTAATGAGATCATGGCAAGGAAACTTAATCAAATGAGTTCCATGTGGAGCAGCCAGACTTAGGTAAGGGATTTTGAGAGAAGGCCCCTTCTTACATTTGGGAAGACAAAGAATGTATGGGAAAAGTGGCTTAGGTGGGTCAGAAAAGCTTTGAAGATGTGTCTTTAGTTCAAAGAGGAATCATTTCTGAACCGCAGCAGAGTATCAGCAAATGGTCTATCTCCAAGGCCCGAAACTCTTTGCAGAAAGGAACTTAATGACTGGTGGCTGAGCAACTAGAAGTCACACAACCAAATGCATAAGGCAAGGTCAGTTTGTCTCCGTTGTCTCTGTAGGCTTCCCCATCATGATCTTGCCCCCTCTTGCTCATATAATCCCTCTTCCCTCTCTTTGACTGGACTCCCGGAGCTTGGCCTGGTGCTTGGATGTGGGTCTCTGCATCTGCTTCCATCAGTTACTAGATGAAGGCTCGATGATGACAGGATGTTCACCAATCTGATTACCAGGGTAGGCCAGTTCAGGCACCCTCTCCACTATTTCTAGTAGTCCAAGTTGGGATCATCCTTGTGGATTCCTGGGAATTTCCCTAGCACCAGATTTCTCCCTTACCCCATAAAGTCTCCCTCTATCAAGATATCTCTTTCATTGTTCTCCCACTCCATCCCTCCCCCAGCTCGACCATCCTGTTCCATCATGGTCTCATCCCCCATTCCCTCCCTTCTATTTTGCCCTCCCCCCGCCCCTAGTTTACCAGTTTACTCAGGAGATCTCATCTGTTTCCCCTTCCCAGGGTGATGCATGCGTGTCCCTCTTAGGGTCCTTCTTGTTTCCTAGCCTCCTTGGAGCTGTGGTTTGTAGTCTGATTATCTTTTGCTTTACCTCTAGTATCCACTTATGAGTGAGTACATACATGTTTGTCTTTCTGAGTCTTGGTTACCTCACTCCAGATATTTTCTCGTTCCATCCATTTGCTTGCAAATTTCATGATGTCATTGATTTTTACAGCTGAGTAATACTCCACTGGGTATATGTTCCACATTTTCTTTATCCATTCTTAGGTTAAGGGGAGCTCGTAGGAACTCACAAACTTTAAACCGACAACTGTGAAACCTGAACGGGACTGGACTAGGCCCTCTGCATGTAGGACACAGTTGTGTAGCTTGGTCTGTTTGAGGGGCCCCTAGCAGTGGGATCAGGATCTATCCATGGAGCATGAGCTGGCTTTTTGGAACCCACAGATGCCTTGCTGCTCAGCCTTGGTGGAAAGGGAAGGGGCTTGGTCCTGCTCAACTGAATGTGCCAGGCTTTGCTGACTCCCCATGGGAGGCCCCACCCTTTTGAAGGAAGGGATAGAAGGTGGGTTGGGAAGGGGAGGCGGGGCGGGGAGAGTGGGAGAAGGGATGAGAGGGGCATCTGTGCTTGGTATGTAAAATGAAAAAAAATTAAATTAAAAAAGAGCAGTTTGTCTCCTCCTCATTACTTTCTGTCACTAACATATCTGGAAATTCTGAGTTAAAATAATAAGTGATAACAGCCTACAAAATAATTAACACTAAGTAGCCCAAAGAGGAAGAATGTAACAAGCCCGGTTACTTTTTATATAAGGTGTCTTCTGGGAAAGTTCCCTTTAATGTAGGAAAGAAATATTTTATGTCTCATATACTAATCCATTAGACATCTTTCATTGAACATATGACATATATCTTCCCACACATAAAGCCTACACAAACTCTTCTTACTTTTAGAAAATGTACTAACACACCTTGAGTTCAGAGTAACCATGACACCCAAAAATGATCAAAAAAGGAACATAGCCAATTGATGTGTAGAGAATTACACACACACACACACACACACACACACACACACACACAGAGAGAGAGAGAGACAGAGACAGAGACAGAGAGAAACAGACAGACAGAGACAGAGAGAAAGGAGGGAGGGAGGGAAGAGAGAATTATTTTCTATGTTCAAAATTTAGTTACAAATAAAAATTTAAGAAGTCTGTAAGGAAAACTTGGAAACTCCATGTCTTTCCTGTAGAAGCCTCAGCATTGCTGAATCATGAAGGCTCGCACTGCACCCTGGCCCCTGTTAGAATGTGCCCATGTTACACAGTCTTCTGTATCAGCTACATGGAAAGCAATCAAAACACCTACATCAAAAGGGAAAAACCTCCCATTGTTTTGGTGACAGGATTTCAAAGTATTAAGTATATGGAGATATACAGAGTCAGCATTTAGTAGTAAGGAATACATTTGGACAAAGGCTTAGAGGAAGTTAGATAATTCTTCATATGGGTGTCTGTGGCAAGTGTGTTCCTGGAGGTGGGAAACCTGGAGCAGAACTGGGAACATTCTTAAGGTAGCCAGTGCAACTGGGGTAGAGTGCACATACTGGGCTCTGGAGACATATGGGGACCAGATATCTACAATGAAAATAATAAAGAATCTAATGTCCATGAATAATGTTTTAATGCTATCTGTATTAACTCAAATTTACAAACATTAAAGTCTAGCACATAGAAACTGGTAATAGTGTATTACAAGATTAATTTACCAGTTTTTAAAAGTAGATTTTATAGTTGTGGCAAGTCTTTGCAAGATTTCTGTATTAAATTTCAAGACATTATTTAGTTTCATCATATAATTTTGTTGGTCTTAAGTGATCAGGAGAAGGTTTTGGTCCTGGTGGAGGAGCAATCAAGAACCTATAATGTTTTCTAGATAGTGTGTTGTCTAGTTATATATTACTAACAAAGTTATTTTGTTAATTTAATGCTTCTTATGATCAAGTAAACATCATTTAAACCCATTAACCACTGAGAGCTGTGTTCAAATACTCAATGGTGGTTGAGCATTTCCCAGGGATGACTGCCCATAAGGACAGGTAATAGGACTCTTCTAGAATCAGCTGTGTCCTTGGCCACAAAGCAAACGTCTGTAACTTTAAAGAGAAATAATGCAGACAAGTGTTCTTTGCTCCCCATGTGGAGTAACACTGGGTAATTCACAATACATGGAAATTATACCAGATACTGTAAATATTTAATGGGTTACTAAATAAGTCAAAGGGAAATCAGAAAATATGCTGAATGGGATAAAAGTGAAGAGGACACAGAGAAACATAATATGCAGATGAACTATCACTTAGATGGAATGAATGGCTATAAAGGCCTATGTTTAACAAGAGGAAAATGTGAAATCAACAGCTTCCTCCCCTGCCCTAAGGTAATAATGGTTGGGGAAAATTAACTAAATCTAAAAGAAAGAAAATGACTGAATAAAGATTTTTTCAAATGAATTGGTGACATACAAAAAAAAAAGATTAACAAAATTTGTAACTCAAAAATATGGTTGATAGCAAAAGTCAGAAAAAGTGCCAAACCTTGTCCTTATCAAAAAAAAAAAAAAAAAAAGAAGGAATCTCAAACTACTGAAATTAGAAAGGTTGATTTATAGAAATCATAAACATCGTGTGGCAGGAATATGAGCAGTTAAACACCAACAAACTGGCTGAAGTCGAAGCCTTCCCTTGTTTATAGAAGATGTTTAGTTATTGTCTCTTAGAAGCCTGTTCTTTTCTAATGAGAGACAGAAGGGAGAGGGTCCAGAGGGGAGGGGAAGTGGGGAGGAACTGGAAGGAGTAGAGGTGGGGAAAACTGTAATCAGGATATATTATATGAGAAAGAAATCTATTTTCAGTAAAAGGGAATTTAAAAAAAAAGAAATTTAAAAAGTATAACAACTGAAACTATAATAAGAAATCATCATGATAAAGCTATGATACTAAACTTTGCAAAGGATTTTTGTGTATGGCCCTAGACACTAAAACAATAACTCTTTCCAAACAATATTAATTAAATTTTAATAAAAATAGAAAATTTGTACCTCCATGGACACCATCAGCTAGGTGTAAAATCAAATCACAAAATACAAAAGAATTTTGAAAATTGTATGTCTTGTTAATGGTTTGCATCTAGAATATGAAAAAGAAAAACTCTTAAAATTCAATAATAAAACACAAAAAATGGAGAAGTTATTTCTCCCAAGCAAGCTGACAAGTGGCCTATAAACCCAAGACAAGACAGTCAATATCATTAGTTATCAGGGAAATGAAAATTAAAATCACAATTAGATATTTTGTGTCTACTTGGAACTGAACTCAGGTCCTTATGCTTTCAGGGCAGGCAATTTATTGACTGAGCCTTCTCCATAGCCTCCTTATAGATTTTTGAATCCATATTCTTCTAAATATAATGAATGGGCTTCTCTTGTGGCAGTTTACGGGTAAGAGATCTTCAGAAACAGTTTCACTTACTCTAAGTAGGTAAATAATTATGCCATTAAAATGGCATGAATATATATTTTTGTATAACAATATTATCAATACTGTTTATTACCATTAACACCATATTAGTGATATAGTGTTATTATGTATTGATCTGCTATCATAAAATTGAAATACGTTCTATACATCTCATGAGCTCCCAAATGAAAATCAAGAAGGAACACTGTATTTTCAATACAGTCACAACGTTTCTTTGCCTCGGTGGTCTCTGACTTACCTTCTAACACTAGACTGTTCATTTCCTCACTGTTTAGCAGCTAGAGAAAGATGAAAATACGTTATCTTGTGGGTATTCTCTGCTAAAAGTTAGTCATTCTGCTTTGATATATGTTCCAAGTGAAGCATTATAACGTATAGAATATTGCCACGACATTCCTGGGTAAACAAGCTCTTCATGCCACAGTTTCATCTGGTATTACTTTTGTCACCACCCCAGCACCTCTAGTTGGAAACACTATGAAGTCCTGCTATGTATGGGGTGCTGTCTCTAGAGCCCACCTAGTCCCTGTTGGCTCATTTCTAGCTGCTGCTCATATTTGGATCATGCATTGGAATTGTGCACTGCAGGCTCCTGGCCTCTCTGTCATACGAAGAGGCTTACTGAGGGTGAGTGCATATTCATGGAGGACAACACATAAGCGTCTCCTCAGTATGTGGACACTCTAGCCATTCTCTTATTCCAGCTGATTTTCTAAGTTAGTATAGGTTTTCAATATATGAATACCCTACTTACCTAGCAATAAAATTCTTCCAGCTTAAATTGTCCTTAATACATTCATGAAGAAAAGGAAGAAATGACGAAATGAAGAAATGAATTTCCCACTGGGGAAACTGACAATATCTGTGTTCTTTATCCTATAGGGAAGATATCTGTTTTCACAGAGAACCTGAAGAAGTATATACATCATTGATGGTGCTTAATTTAATATGCATAATTACCTGTTTCTTCAGTCTCCAGTCCTTCCCAGGTTTTATTAAGTCATCTCAGCATAATCAACACTGACATCATGGTGGTAGAGGCAGGAAGGGCAAAAGCAAAGGAAAGTTAGTGGATGAAGTCATGTGAGGCACTAAGAATTAATCATGGAGTCAGGACATTAAGTGTCACTACCTCCAGAAACCTTGAGAACTTTCACATCATTTAGTGGATGTGCCTAAAATATCATAGAAACAGGGTAATGTAGTCAGAGACATTGACACTGATCATATGAAGGAAACACCAAGGTTAAATCACGCTTAATATATAGTTAGCCCTTTGCATCCATAACCAACCACAAACTGAAGTTAATGTACCAAATAAACATGCTGACATTCCCCCTTATCAATATTCCCTAACCAATACAACAGTTGTTTATAGTGCACTCATATTGTTTTAGATACTACAAGTGATGTAGAGATTATTTAATGTGCACAGGAGGGCCTGCACAGGTTATATCCATTTTATAAAAGTAGTTGAGTATCCATGGGTTTTAGAACCCATGGTAGTCCTAAAATCAGTACCCCAATGATACAGAGGAAATACTACTGTATCTTCTTCATAATATAAACTTACATAATGTTTACTAGAAAGGTTTGCGTAAACATTAATAGCTGGCCATTGATAAGTTAAGTCTCTATGATCTGGAGAGTTCTTCCATTCATAACAATAATTCTCAAATTCATTATAAAGATGATGTGCCCTCTAAAGTTGTCCTAATACTTGCCAATTCATATATGGGAAATTATATAGCATTATAAAAAGTAAGATCTCCATGGAAAGTCCATTGTAAATTTCTTAGGTAGATGTATCCAATCAGGGCTTCACGGTAGTCCCTAGGCCCCCTCCCTGTCCAGACAATAAAACCATGATTTCTAGAGATTGGCCTGGGCTTAGTTCTGAGATTGAATTGTTTGCAAATCTTCCCAAATGATTCTAGTGTTGAAGAAGCTTGGAGAAGTTGCCAATAAAAAAAAATAAATGAATAAAAGGGATGGGAGGAAGGAGGGAGGGTAGAATTCCCCTGAAGACTTTGACCCACACTCTACATGTTTTAAACAAGAATGACATTTTGAATCAGTGGACAAGAGAAAAGGCTGCCTGTGATTTCCTGTGTCTTAGACTCAGAAAACCATCCACAGGGAATGGAAAATTCCCCTATGAAAATTGTTGCTCAAAGAGTGAAGGGGGAAAAAAAAAAAAAAAAAAAAAAAAAAACAAGAAAAAGCGGCGGTGAGCAAGAATAGTTCACCTTGCAGACCATGTAAGGTGCATGTCAACATCTGTGCACAGCAACAGAGATGCGCCCACACAGAGCACATAGCTGTCGTTCTATTGAAAAGTGTTCTGGGAACTTTTGAAAACTGAGCTTATGAAAAGCTTCTGATTACTGAATTAAAATTTATTCTGATGGAAATATGCATGAAATTTCTGTCAGAGCTTTCGGAAGTCCTAATTTGGGAAGGTGTAGGCAGAGAGTTTAGTGTCTTGAGTTTTCCAATTTGGTAAATAATCTAAAAGATACTTCTTTCATTAAAAAAGAAAAGGCATTAATCCTCCCTCTTTCATGTAAGTTTTAAAGTGCTCTTTATTTTCTTGTTTTTAATTTAACTGAAAATAGATTCTTCTCTCATACAATGCATCCCAACCACAGTTTCCTCTTCCTCCACTCCTCCCAACTGCTCTCTCTCTCCCGGATCCACTCTTGCCCTCCATCTTCAGAAAAGAACAAGCCTCCAAGAGACAACAACCAATCAGGACAAAACAAGATAACAAGATACAGTTAGACAAGGCAAAAGCCCTCACATTAAGGGCTGTACAAAGCAACCCAATAGGAGGAAAAGGGTTCAAAGAGCCAGCAAAAGAGTCAGAGACACACCCACTCCCACTGTTAGGAGTCCCACAAAAATACCAGGCAAAAAGCCATAAAATATATGTAAAGGACCTGCTGCAGACCCATGTAGGCCCTGTGATTGCTGATTCGGTCTCTGTGAGCCCATAGGTGCCCTGTTTAATTGATTTAGTGGCCAGTGTTCTCCTGGTGTCCTCCATCCCCTCTGATTCCTACATTCTCTCCTCTTTTTCTTCTACAAGGTTCCCCCAACTTTGAGAGGAGAGATCCACTGGAGACTTCCAGGTCTGCTATTTATTTTCAATAAAAACATCTCTTAAGAAGAAATACATTCAAAATCTTAAGTTAGTAGCTTTGTGTGGTAAAACAGTCAATATGGAATATTCTGGTGGAATATTAATTCCTCAGCAAATTATTATCCTGAAAATTATTGTCATTTGTTATGTACCACATATTTTGAATGCCTCCAAAGTGATTCCATTTGGGATTTGGGGACCAGCCTGATGGGATTAGCTGGAAGTTTCTTCCTCAGAGCAATGTCTTTGGAGTAACAGCAAAGGGAGGTTTTGCTCCACATTTTACTTTAAATGGTCATAGCTGCAAGCAAGACAAAAACAAATAGCATCATTGAAGGAGGTGGGGTCAAGGAGGATCCCTGAGTTCATGAGGTTGCCTCTGTTTGTTGTTAAGTAATGAGCTTGAAGTAATGGAGCCTTCCTGCTGGACAGTGGTGGCACAGGCCTTAAATCCCAGCACTTGGGAGACAGAGGCAGGGGGATCTTGTGAGATCAAGGCCACCGTGGTCTGCAGAACATGTTCTAGGACAGCCAGGGCTACACAGAGAAAACTTGTCTCAAAAAATTAATAATAATAATAATAATAATAATAATAATAATAATAATGTGTTCTGTCTCTTCCCTGAAATGAAGATCCCCAAATAATATGGAGAGCTGGTGCTTTGTGGGAAGACGCTCTGACAGCTTTTCTGAAACTGAGTTTTAACACTGAGTATTTATAGACAGCCATTATTATATACTGTAGCTGATGGTTTTCCTGTGTCCCATCTGGCCCATGGTCAGGACAAATCTCTCTCACCCGCCAGTCCTGCATCCATTCAGACCCATATAAACACACAGAGGCTTATATTAATTAAAACTCCTCGGCCATTAGCTCAAGCTAACTATTGACCAGCTCTTACACTTAAATTAACCCATAATTCTTATTTATGATTAGCCACATAGCTTGGTACCTTTTCTCAGTTTTGCCTTCACATCTCACTTCCTCTGTGTCTGACTGGCGACTCCTGACTCAGCCTTCCTGTTCCCAGAATTCTCCTCTCTGCTTATGCCACCTATACTATACTTCCTGCCTGGCTACTGGCCAATCAGCATTTTATTTATCAACCAAATCAGAGCAACACATTCACAGCATACAGAAAGACATCCCCAGCAATATACCTGTGAGTGCCTGATGGCAGTGCATGGTGCCGTGTTCTCGTGGAGTTTGGAGGACAACTTTGGAGAGTTGGTGCTTTCCTTTCACATTTACATAGGCTCTGAGGATCACATTTGGTGTCCCAGGCATGCCCACCAAGTATCTTTAATGTGATCTATCTGACCAGCCCCAGTCCTGGGTCTTAGAACAGTTAGAACTGTTTGAATATGAAATCATAAGAATCATATCCCAAAGAGCATGGATTTCCCCATGAATCATTAGAGTGATAAATGGTGCAGCTGTGGAGAGAAGGCATTTCTAAAACTGAGGGGTAGGAGCAGATAAAATAAGTTTTCCATGCAGCATTCACGGTTAGGCCTAGCACATTCTGTATATGTGGTCACCTTTGCTGAATATTCAGGCTGCCCCGTGCTTAACTTGACTCATTTGCTGTTGTTAACTTCATACTGGTAATAAGATCCACAAATTATGTTAATGTACCTTTCAGATGGCTTTGCTTTGGGGTGAAAATGCAATTAGAGTAAGAATGGTGCTGTTACTTTGTTTCCCAAACAGAATTTATTTCTACACCGAAGGAGCCAACATTTTAATCAACATTAAGCAGAGGCAAAGTAGACATGTAGAAAAGCCAAGCCTGGATACGCTGCCTATGATACTCTACTGCAGCTAGGCAGGAATGCAAAAAATAGCAGCAGACCTCCTTATCTCTGAAAGGATGTCCTAATGTTTTAAAACAGACTATTCTGACTTACCAATTTTTTTTAAATAATCTGTCAGTCTGGTCTCTGTTTTTGTCTTTACTAAATAGCTTGTTAAACCATCTCCAAAGAATTCCTTCTCCGTCAGTAGGAAGCAAGTTGTTTAGTCTGCTTTTTCTCACTGTGACAAAATGCTTGAGAATAACTGAATTGAGGATGGGTTGATTTTTTTTGTGGGGGGGGGAGGATAAAGGGGACTCATAGTTTCAAGGTCTTCCATCCATTGTCACTTGGTCATGCTGCTTTGGGCTGGTGGTACCATGGTATATCGTGTTAGCATCAGCAAGAAAGCTGTTCACTGCTTGTCATCTGGTCCATGAGACAGAGGCATAGTGCTGGGATTTCATGTCCTCAGCAAGAGCATGCTCCTAGTGATCTAGTTTCCTGCCACTTGGCTCCACACACTAAAAGTTCTGCTGCCTGCCTAGACTGGTGACCAAAGCTTTGACACTTAGGCCTTTGAAGGAGAGCATGTTTGATCCAGATCTTATAACTTCAGCACAGCACTGAATTCAAGAAGACTTTAAATGCCATTATTATTCACATTATGCATCTCCTCTGTCATCTGTCACTTCTTCAAATGGACCCTGCCATGATCTTGAAATACATTAAACACTTTGATTATACTTGTTTTAGATGGCATGCAGCAGACACATGAGATATATTACCTTTAAAACAAGAATAGCTGCTTATGGAATATTCCAAGTCTCAGTCATTTTTTTTTTCATTCTCAAAGTCATAGTTTTAAATTTTAGTGTCAAATATTCTTGTAGAAACTTAACAGTGTGGCCGTATTTCAGTGCAAACTACACAGATTCAATTGTCATCCCAAGACTGTGGCTGTAGCTATCTAACACCTCTTGCTACTAAAACTAGAGGACAGAAAGGTAATCTGGTAGTCTGAGGAGAAAAAAAAGAGGGGATCGAATTAGGACTGGTACAGTAAGAACAAGGGGATACATCACTATCCTGACATCTGCATCAGCATCAAACAAACACTCGCTTCTACCAATGGCCGTGTCTTCCTTTTCCCTTCATTCATTCTTTCTCCTGGTTATGCTTTCAACCTGCACAGACTGTGACATAATATTTAAAAATGCTCCATTCATTTTTAAAAGTTGTAAAACTATCATTCAAATTGAAGCTTTCCTATTTCAACAGTTACATATATACCAACATCAAGTGAATTGTATTTCTTTAAGTCCCCTCCACTCTTCTAAAGGTAATAAGTTTGGAGCTAGTTGTAAAGAGATAATGATGGATGGCCTTCCATGTGAGAGTACCTCTAATGAGGTCTTTGTTAGCCTACCTTCTTGTCATTCATGTGTACGTGTATCCCTGTACCAAGTCTTGGTAGTTTAACAGCAGTGTTTGTTCTTAGAAGTGTGGTAGGTGATTTTGTCATTGTGAATATATAGAGAACTCTTATCACACCCTATAGGATGTAGGTCGGCCATAACACTGCCCTCTGATGCAGTGAGGAGACACAGTAAGGAAGGACCATATGTAGTTGCTGCCAGCTTGGTATATCATACCGTTTCATGACACACATTTTTATACCTGGAAGTGCTCTCAGAACTAGTAGTAAACATGATTGTAATTGTCTAGCCCAGTAAAAGTCATTTGCTTTTTTCTGACTGGCATTGCAGTAGACTTCTCACACCAGTATAGTCATGAAATCATGAGTGATACATTGCCCCCCAGCACAATGAAGTCTACCTCACCAGCCATGGGATTGTTCAGCATCATTAGTCCTAGTCTTGGGGAGACTTCATTTTATATATTTGTTCCAGTGTTGGGCTGACTAAAGCGTCATCACGCATACATGACTGATCTTATGTGATCAACAGAATTTCACTTCTGGGACTAGAGGGTCAAAGATTACTGTACATCTGCATTGGTCAGTCTTCCTCACTGGCATGAATCATCCAATAGGAAAACAACTGTTACAGCATATGGGTTCCTCTGGGAACCTGTTTTTATTGCTTGTGTGTATGGTTTCAGGGCACCACGTTGTACAGCCAGTAAGGGGGCTCATCCCTGGAAGAGGCGATTTCTCCTTCTCCCAGCAGTCAGTAGTTATCTGGCTTACCTTTTGATGGAGTCTTAAGCTTCCTCTCCCCCAGCAAAGGAGCCACAGACAGGGTTGGAGCTCTAGCCTTTGCTTTTTTACCTGATTTTTACATTTTGTAGGATTCTGTTGATCTTCCTCTCTTTGGGATAGAATTATTTGTTTTTGTGTTATTATTCTGACTCTTAGCTGATTCACATGGAAACAGCTTCTAGCCTACAGTCTTTCCTGGAAATTATCTTTGCTGTTTTTCTCATTTATTCGTTTGATTTGTTGTTGCTGTTGTTGTTATTGTTTGTAGTGTGGAGGAACAAACGTAGAACATTGTGCTTGGTAGGCAAGGACTACGTCTCCATCCTCTAATGCTGCATTTTTTTTAATAATTAATTTTGCCAAATCAGCTAAAATAAAAATTTCTCTCATATCAGAATTTTTTTTTATATCTGCAAATCTCAGATTCTGTGATGTCACTGGGGTTAAAAAGCCTGTTAGGTGAGTTCATCAACTGAACAATTTAGTGTCAGCATTTGTCACCTGATGAATAGTTCCCAGAAACATTCACAATACATTGAATAAAATTCCCAAAGAGTTGATGAAAATATTTGTTAACAAAGCATTCCCAGAAATCTCATTCTTTGGGAGAGTTTTGGTAGAGGCATCATGGAAAGGAAGCAGCTGAGAGAAGCTGGTGGGTGTAGTTTACACTAGCAAAGCAAGGACAGACACATTGGGAGAGAAAGCAGAGGAAATGAAGCCTGAACTGGGAAGAAAGTTGCCTCTCTGCCTTCCATTTGGTTTTGCCCCAGGACATGGCAGCTTTGGTACTCTAGGAGAAAGGGTCAAGCTGGTGCCCTTGAAAAGCCTTCAGTTTGCTTCTGGTAGACACTTGTTTCTAGAACCATCAGTAAGGTCTTGAAAGCTCAGTTTTGGGGTTTTGTTTTTTGTTTTTTTTGTTTTTTTTGTTTTTTAAATTCAGCTCAAGGTCACTAAGGACCAGTCCATTCAGTCTAAATCTGGTGGATTAGCCTAAACTCCCGTGAAAATCCCGTCTCTGCTGTTGAAAAGTTGAAGTTGCAAACTGAACAAGTTTTTTGAAAGTCCTAAAGATTCTTAGCAGCCAGATGGGACAGTGTCTAGACTGCAAGATGAAGCAACAGGAAATACAGCGTTGAAGGTGAATGCAGGAGTGGAATCAATTTTATGAACCACGTTCAGGTTCAGGGTTGGTAATCTCCCAGCTCAGAATGAGATCAGGACCCAAGCAAGTCTTACACAATACTAATAGGAGAACAGCAGTGTGGGGCTGTTCCTCTGTCCAGATTGACTCTCAAAATAGGACCTCAGCATGGGAGCTGAGCCTAGCTCACACATCTGGTGGCCTAGCAGGAGGGGATTCCCCAGTGTGTGGATTGGACAGCAAACTGCTCCTTGGAATGATTTCAGTGTGTGAATCACTTCGCACCCCTGCTATTGTAGTTCACATGCACAAGGGCTACCCAGACTCCTAGGACTCGCAGCTTGAAATTGGGGCTTTCCAATTTATGATTGATTTTGCCTAGACTATAACTTAACAAACCAAATATGACCTATTTACATAACTACTTACAACTATGAGAATTCATGAGAAAATATCTTCATGTATGATGCATACAAAAACTGACTTATAAAAAACATTTACCTTCATTACAATCATGAACTTAACATTAATCAGACAGCCTTTACTGATCAAGGAGTGCTTGTTTTCAGGGGAAACATTTTTAAATGGTGTCACTTGTTCATGTGCTTTCATATTCAGGATGACAATCGTTGTAAAACATTCAAAAGAGAAAAGATGATGTAAAACACAACCTTCCTCCTTCCTTATAACCTAAGAATTGAGAACCAGAATTGAGCAATTACTCATTTATTCATTTACTTAATGTATGAATGTTTAATTTCTAGGCATTGACTTAAAATGAGCAGACACATCATCAGCTCTGTTCTCCTGAACTCACATTCCTAAGGAAAGAAGAGTTATCTCTGAGTGAATTTTTGCCTTTATTGGCCATCTGTTTTTAAGGTTATAAGATTTTAGAATATTTATAAAATATTTTGTTTCCTTAATATCTAAAATCTAGTTTTACTTCGAAATTATTAGAAAATCCAGGCATGGTGATGCATGCCTGTAATGACAGTGCTTGGGAAGCTGGTAATGGAAGATTGATAGTTCATGGCTAGCCTAGATTACATAGAGTTCCAGCATAGCCTCACCTACACATCTTGTCTCAAAGCAAAATCAGATCATTTTATTTAGATAATGGAACAATTTATTAAAATCACATGTAGGCATAATTGTATTTTCAGTGATTAAAAGCAATGTGGAGGAATGGGGTCTTAGTTTTTGTTGTTGTTGTTGTTGTTGTTACAGAGCTACCCCATGACCAAGACAACTTATAGAGGAAAGGGTTTATTGGGGGAGTGCTTCCAGTTTCAGAGCATTAGTCCATAGCCATCACACAGGGAGCATGGCAGAAGACAGGCAGGCATGGCACTGGAGCAGTAGCTGGGCACTTACACTGGATCAAGTTGATACATAATAACACTCTTAGCTACCTTTCTGGGAGTTGCTGACCTATCCCATGCCCCTCAAAAACAGCGTCTTCTCTGTCTGCTGCCTTTGAGTTCAGTTAGTAACCAACAGAGAAGAGCATAACTTTGTGTACAGTATGGAATGTGTTTGGTAGCTTGGAGTAGCAGCAAGTGTAAGCTTATTGGTGTAAGCTAGTAGAGGCTAACTTTCCATGTTTGCTCATTGTCACGCTACTGCATTGCCTCAACTCTGTGAGTTAAGGCCTCGTGCTTAAAATGAAATACTTAAAGAGAAGGGATTGAATGTATGGACCATTTTAAGATCATCATTCCACAACTTTTAAATCTAGCCCAGCAATTCAAAAGTAATTAGTAAGCAATAGGGTTTTACTTTATTGATAGCCATGAACTGAGTTAGTATGTCTGTGGTGCCTTGCCATGTTCTGCCATCTTTTCTAGTACCACATAGGACCAAACAATACTAATCTTTAAAAAAAAAAATGCATCAAGTAGGTAATGGCATAGCAATTGTATAGATGTAGAAACTGAAGCCTACCAAAATTAGATTTCACAGAGACACACAGCTATGTGTGACTGGTAGCTGATGAGAACTGGGAAGACTGGGCACAGAGTACAAACTGGTCACCACTTTGCTGTGCTCCTGACATACTAAGTTACATGAATCTTCCTTTATCCACAGCTTTACTTTCCTGAATTTCAGTTACCCGTGGTTGACCATTTTCCACCAAGTGGAAAACTCCATAAATAATTCATAAGCTTTAAATAGTGTGGACTCTACATAGCAAGATGAAATCATTTCTGATTCTGGGAATCATCCCTATGGGCAATGGATCCATGCTATATATGCTACCTGCACACTAGTTACTTAGCAGATACCTTAGTTATCACATAGGTGCAAAGGATGGTCACTAGTCCCAGAACTTATTATAGCACATTGTTTTAATTGTTCTGTTTCTATTTCTGTACTATTTTTAATCATTTCTTCCTATACTTAATTTATGAATCATAAGTAGGCAAACAAAGAAAAATATAGTATATGGAGAGATCACTGCTATATAGAGCTGCAGACACCTGTTGGAGTCTTAGGATGAACGATGACCGGACTATAGATTGATGTGCCCTTAAGGGCATTGACACACATTGCCTGTGTTGCCTGGACCAACAGGCCATTTAAACAACAGTCGGTTTTATTCTGGTCTTCTTGTAAGAAGTTTCTCAAATGGCTTCAGTATAAATGGTATTTACCTCACTTATCTGTGCTACCATGTTTCTGATGTCTTCAGGATAATGCAATAACCCATTGTAAGTTTCGATACTTCCTCCTTAGAGATATCTGATGATGTGAGCCACTTAGATAGGCACACACATTTCCTGCCAGCATGCACACACCCCACTACAGGCACACAGCAGAGGGGACCAGCCAAGGACAAACTGTTCTTTAACTAAGGGAAGTAGGGAATAAATGAAAATCTCTAGTTCATTTTTGTAGTCTGTGTTCTGTCTATGGCCTGATACTCTGTATCAAGAGTTTTGTGTCATGGTATAGTGCTATTTAAAGAAGAGAATGATTCCCTTGGCTTGAACCTGCAAAGAGGTAGCTGGCAGAATCTAGGTCTTGGGGGAAATGCTTAGAAATGTG
Source organism: Peromyscus attwateri (assembly GCA_902168425.1). Taxonomy (NCBI): domain Eukaryota; kingdom Metazoa; phylum Chordata; class Mammalia; order Rodentia; family Cricetidae; genus Peromyscus; species Peromyscus attwateri. The sequence continues at coordinate 23,701 of CABHPP010148910.1, read as the reverse complement.
CTAACATGGCTCCCAGTCTTGGCGGCATTTCTTCTTTGTGCTTCTGGTACTTTTCCTGATGGTGAACCAACCTCTTTACCTGGCTTTCTTCTCCCCTACCCTAGCCCCCACTCCACCTCTTCCATTCTTCTTCTATTATTACTTTACTAAGTCAACATACAAAGCAATGGGTTTCACCATGGCATTGTCTTGAGTCATCATACTTTTTTCTAATGAATTTCCTAACTCCACTGCCTTCCCTTCCCCCTATCCCTGCCAACCCCTCTAGATCATTTATTCCCTCTATTCAGATGGTT
>CABHPP010148910.1:0-23305 GCA_902168425.1 Peromyscus attwateri | reverse complement strand
ACACACACACACACACACACACACACACACACGAGACTATACCACATATATATACATATATATATATGTATATATATAATTGCATATATGTAGTTTTAAATCTAGATTCCACCAGGCGGTGGTGGCGCACGCCTTTAATCCCAGCACTCGGGAGGCAGAGGCAGGTGGATCTCTGTGAGTTCGAGGCCAGCCCGGTCTCCAAAGCGAGTTCCAGGAAAGGCACAAAGCTACACAGAGAAACCCTGTCTCAAAAAACAAACAAACAAAAAAAAGTAAATCTAGATTCCACATTTGAGAAACAACATGATATTTGTCTTTCTGAGTTTGATTTGTTGTGCTATTGTGCTTAATTTCATCATTTCCAGATCTATCCATTTTCCTGAAAAATATCGTTTCAGGAAAATTTCCTGAATTTCCACTTAGAGGAAAAGAATATCATTTTTGCCAGGGGGATGAATACAGTGCCATTGTATATAGGGTGGCACATCATGGTGTACTTCTAGGTGAGAGCTGATCGCTGGCCATTGTGAATAGTGAGGCAATAAACATGGATGTGCAAGCATCTGTGTGGTATGTTGATTTAGTGGGTTGGTGCATGTATACAAGGATTGGGTAGCTGGGACAGTTCTGTTTTTAGTGTTTTGAAAAACCCCATGCTGATTTCCACAGTGGCTGTGCCAGTGTGTACTCCCACGGGCTGTGTATGAGGGCTCCTTTCCCACATCCTTAACACATAGGCTGCGTGTTTTCCTGATGGTCCTCATTCTGAATGCAGTGAGATGGGATCTCATAGCAGTTTTAAATGGTGTTTTCCTGCTGGCTGGGGTTGTCAAAGACTGTTTTCATTGTTCTCCATTTGTGTTTCATCTTTAAAACTGTTTATTCGCTTCATTAATCCATCTGTTGATCAGATGATTTCTTCTGATGTTTATTTTTTTATAGTTCTTTTTGTATTCTAGATATGAACTCCCTCTCAAATGTGTGGCTAGTGTAGAGTTTTCCCTTATTTTGTAGGTTGTATGTATGCCTGGTGATATTCTTCCCTTGCTCTGCAGAAGCCTTTTTACTTCATGTAAGCTTGCTTGTCAATTCTTGACATTGTTTCCTGTTTGAGGTCATTCTCAGAATCACCTTTGTAAGACGAATTGCTAAACGTTCTTATTAATAAAAAAAAAATCCAGAGTCAGATATTGGGGTAAATTCTGAAAGATCAGAGAGACAGAACAAGCCACAGCTAACTTCACCTCACCAATTCCTCAGCCGATCCTCTTTCCTCAGACTGAAAGCCTCTGAGTCCTCACACAAAAGTGTATCAGTTGAACTGCTTAAAAGCCTCTAGTTCCTGGTCCTCATGCCTCATATACCTTTCTGCTTCCTGCCATCACTTCCTGGGGTTAAAGGCGTGTGTCCTTCCCAAGCAAAGACATGAGATCTCAAGTGCTGGGATTAAAGGTGTGTGCCACCATGCCTGGCTCTGTTCCCAGTGTGGCCTTGAACTCACAGAAATCCAGACAGATCTCTGCCTCTCAAGTGATAGAATTAAGGGTGTGTGCCACCACTGTCTAGCCTCTATGTCTAATCTAGTGGCTGGCTCTGTCCTCTGATCCCCAGATAAGTTTTATTTGTTAGAGCACAAATAAAATATCACCATACACCTTACTGTGCCTGCATCATGAAGTGTTTTGCCTTGGCTACTTGGGGGCATCTTTGAGGTTTCAGGTCTTACTTTAAGGACTTTCATCCATTCTGAATGGATTTTGTGCAAGGTGAAGAGTATGTATCAAGTTCTATTCTTCTGCAGGTGGATCACCAGTTTTCTTGGCTGTAGCTATGTAACTTTATTTCTGGCTATCTAACATTGTGTCAGTCTACATGTCTGTTTTTACCTCAGTCCTATGATTTTTCTCTCCTCATAGCCCTGAAGTATAATTTGAGATTAGGTGTTTTCACACCCCCAGCATTAATCTTTCTATTTATGGTTGTATAAGCTATTTTTGTGCCTCCATATGGATTTTTTAATTGTTTTTTATAGTTCTGTGAAAAATATCATTGAAATTTTGATGGTGTTTGCATTGTATCTATAGAGAGCTTTCAGTAATAGAACCATTTCCCCAATATTCATTCTTCTAACACATGATTACGGGGGAGAGAGGACTCTTGCCACCCTCTAATGTTCTCTCTCATTGCTCTCTTCAGTGATTTTAACTTTCATTGCAGAGATGCTTCGCTTCCTTGTTAAGTTTATCCCTAAGTGTTTTTCCTAAAGCTAATGTGAATGGGATTTTTTTTCCTGACTGCTCTCCTGGTGAGTTCTTTATCAGCATGTAGAAGAACTGCTTATTTTTGTATACTGGCCTTTATTTTGCTACTTAGATACAATCATTTATAAGTAATAAGCATTTTCTAATGGAAACATTAAGATCTTTTAAACATAGGGCCATGTTGCTCTCAAATAGGTATAATTTAACTTCTTTCATTGTTTGTATTCCTTTTATAAATTTATCTTGTCTTATCGTTGTAGCTATGACTTCAAATACTATATTTAAGGAGAGTAAGAACTGTGGGCGCCTTCATCTCATATGAGATCTAGGGAATCTGGCCTCAATTTGGTAAATGTTGGCTATAGGTTTGTTCCACATGCTTCCACCCTGTTGGATTTCATCCCTTCTATTTCTAGTTTCTGCAGTTTCATCACGAAGGCATGCTGTATTTCGTTGAAACTTTTCATATTTATTGAAAGGATTGCGTGGGTCTGCCCTTCAGTTCTACTAGGGTTCCTGTTCCGTCTTTAAACAGATAAAGTGATTAAGATGTGGTTCTGTTTTAGGTCTCTCTACTCACTTCTCATTCTTCTAGCATTAGATGTCTTAGATCATTATGGTTTGCTGTCTGGTGCTTATCGAAGCTCTGTCGACACTGTCTGTGACTTATTTACCTTTCCACTGGGCGGACATTTAGAAATGTAAATATTCTCATCTGAGTAAATATTTGTTCATAGCCACATTCTGTGTAGACAGAATCTTGGGTCACCAATTTACCTGTAACAGAAGACAGAAATGGATCATTTAGATCACTATATTCTATAAAATGTGGGCAGGAGACAAGGACTTGGCATGGAAAAAAGGGTGGAACAAAAAAGGTTTAAAGAATATTTTCTTGAGTAGATGATTTTGAGCTAGTATTAAAGATGAGGAGAAATTATCTGATGAAGACATAAAACAGAAGGGCACTTCCAGAAGATAAATATTAGCGCATATATATATATATATATATATATATATGTGTGTGTGTGTGTGTGTGTGTGTGTGTATGTATGTGTATGTGTATATATATGTGTATATATATGTGTGTATATATATATATATATATATATATATATATATATATATATAAATGAGAGGGCTTGTAGTGTGGTTGTATAATGTTGGTGCAGAGAACTGAGGTATGCACCATCCTTGAGCACATGAAGACATTTAGCTCTCACAAGTGGCCTTTGCCCTGCATGATTTACAAGCAAATCATAGTAAATGTAAGCAATTTATAATCAATGTTTTATTAAAGAAAAGTTAAACTAGGCTACACAGTTGGAGACATCAACCAACATACATTATACAAGAAGGAAGATCATATAGTATGCAGTATACATTATACTATAAGGAGGACCAAAGCAAGGTGGTCACAGAATTGTAACCAATCATATACATTCTTGGTTTTGCTTATATTTAAAAGTAAAAGGCCTGACTCTGTGTTTCCTAAGTGGAGCGCTAATTCATGTTTGTGCAAATAAAATCTTTATGTTTTAAGTTTGTTTTCAGTTTACCTTTAACACATAACATAATCTTAGCCCCTTGCAATTAAAGAAGATAATGTTAACTTGTTTATTTTAGGCAAAGCTAGAAACATTATTACATGCAATCAGCCACAAAATGAAAGCTCCTTGATTTCAATTTCCATGATGGTGAAATGAAATATACTAGTTCCTTGACTTTCAAGCTAAGATCCTCTTTATTATTTTACTACATTAAAACAATGCCTCATAAAAGAAGGTACTTGTCTTCAATACTGTACACCAGAATTAGGAGAGAGAGAGAGAGAGAGAGAGAGAGAGAGAGAGAGAGAGAGAGAAGTAATGAGAATTTAATGCACAAAGTAGAATAATAAAAGATAGCAGTAAACCTAGAGGAGAGCTGGTTCTGTTAAACAGCTTTTTTTTTCTATTTCCTATTTCAATGATGCACTTGTCTTCTCTCCAAGGGGGATCTTGTTGTTATTGTCTGTATTCTGTCTTGCTTTTGTTGATTCTGTCTACCCAAATTCACTCACCTTGCTGCTAAGTATGGACTATTACACCATCTCATGACATTTAGGTCAGTGCCCAGCCCAGGGAATCTCAAGGGACTGTTTAAATGCCTAGGACATTGTATACTTTCTAAAGCTCACATTCCTTCTCTTTGCAAATACAACCACGAGATACATAAATTCGGGTCTGCCTTCTGTCTACCTATTTACCAGGAAGAGAAGGGTGAGTAACTGAATTAATCTTAATCAGCCCTTTTCCTCTGCACCTCAACATATCCAGTGGTTTATTTTTAAGTCACATACACACTTTGTTGCTTTCCAAATGACACTTTTAGAGATACCCCCTAAGGAGTTAAGGAAGTGGCCCAGTCATATAGCTTGGTTAGCAAGCACAAGGACCTGAGTTTGATCCCCTATGCCCATACCAAAAAAAAAAAAAAAAAAAAAAAGGCCAGGTGATTTGGCGTGCCTATAAATCCTGGTGCTGGGAGGTAGGAGGACCCATAGAGCCCACTAAACAGCTAAGCAAATTGATGAGCTCAAGGTTCAGTAAGAGGTTCTGTACCACCCACCCCCTGAAAAATAAAAAAAAAAGAAGTAGAGAGAAATTGGGAAGACACTTGATATTTATCTTTGGCCTCTACACGCACTTGCACACAGATACACACACACACACACACACACACACACACACACACACCTCCAAGAAAAATGCCAGTGTGTATTTCTCCTTGTTTTCTCTGCATTCTATACTTATACACCTGAGGGTCCTGTTTCTTTTCTCTCTTCGTTTTCTTTGCTGCCCTCCTGAGTTTCTCCCCGCCACAGCCGCTCCCCATCTGTTTGCTCCCTTCACACCCTCCAGAAGGTGATGTTTGTTACAGATCTCTACATCAACGTCTATGCCAAGGCCTCTTCAGAACAAATCCAGGAATGGGAAATTCCTGAGTACATAGAGCATGTCCAAATACATAAAGACACTTAGTAGCTTACAGTCTGTAAAAGCACCCGCAGGCATGTCTGCTCGGCCACATGTCTAAGATGGGAAGCAACTGTGTGATCGGTGTTTCATAGAATCTGTAACACTTTGAAGAAACGAGGACAAGGACAGCCTGCCGGGATCCTTCCTTTTAAAGATCACAAGAGTTCAGACCCCAGGGTTTTAATTCATGTCCAAAGACTAGGAGAGGCCACGCATTTAGGAGCGTGGAGCACCCTCTACACCTACATGTTCCTTTCTTGGCGGTCACTGCGTGTCAGCACATACTACTATGAGGAATGGGTTTCTATAATGAATTGTTAGGTGAGAGGTAAAATTAATTACATTTATTAATTTTCCACATCACAGTATAATTTATTTTCAATGTGCACTATTTTAATGTTATATTCATTTTTCTTTTCCAATGTAACTAAGATGTTTCTGGTTTCTTACATTTGGATTGGAAAACATACATAATCACACTTTCTGTCCACCATTGTATTTTTCCAACATGTACATATTTAATAGCAGTACAAAGCAGTATGATTGGTTGTAGGAGAAACCAAATATAAAATAGATTGGTAACCCACATCAAAAATCTCGCCTTTCAGAAAAGGAAGTTTGGAAAGGGTCATTCACTAAAATGTCGCATTGGCAGTTATATATTTAAAAAAAAAAAGTCTTTATCCTTACTGTCATAGGGGATTTGTTGAGGCCAACCGCTAACCTGAGTCTGAGGTGATCATTATCCATGGCCTGAGTTACATAGTTGTCCTACCAAAGCCTTGCTTTTTACTGACAGAAACTGACAGGGATTTGTGATGCTTATGTGTGACTCCTGTCATTTCTTGACTCTGGCTCAACGGGAACAAACGGAAAACGAAGCAGTCAGAAGAGCTCTGCTTCTGTAGGCAGATTTCATCAATTTCTCGGGGGAGAGGCTTGATGGATACATGTAACATTACCCGGCCAGTCCTTTCAAAGAGCATGTTTTAAAACAAGTTTTTGTTACAATTCTAGCATTGTAACAGTTTATTTTTATTTTGCTAGAAGGTAGTGTGTACAATGATGTACATGGTCATTCCCACACTGTAAGCCTAAGAACTTAACCTAAGGGCTCAACTAAGTACCTTTGGCAGCCCAAGTCGGTGGCCTATCCTACCACATGGATGCATTAGGCATCCACACACCATTCACTTAATATTTCATTTCTTTTTTTTTTTTTTTTTTTTTGGTTTTTTGAGACAGGGTTTCTCTGTGTAGCTTTGCGCCTTTCCTGGAACTCGCTTGGGAGACCAGGCTGGCCTCGAACTCACAGAGATCCGCCTGCCTCTGCCTCCCGAGTGCTGGGATTAAAGGCGTGCGCCACCACCGCCCGGCTAATATTTCATTTCTTTACTGTAGTTCATGAAAGCCTTCTGCATACTCCAGCAGTTCAGAGTCCGGCCTGCTCCAAAGATTTGTAATGGTTCTGAAAAGTCTGAACAGAGATCACCCCTTAGTCTACTTTTCATAGGAGTCTTTCTTTTTGGGGGACAGTACACACTAGAGCTCTCCAGAATGTGTCATTTCTGTTTCTTCTCTCAGCCAGAGCCAGTGGAACTGTGAGTGATGACAGTGCTTGGTGATCGGATGGGACCCGACACTTCGTCCCTTCTCCTTTCTAGGTGTCTTTACCCTTCTTGATAAGATCACATTTCTGTATCTCCTACTACTGAGGAATCCAGCATCACAGAGAGAAAACAAAAAGTCAGCTATCTTTACTGTACATTCCATTTTTAAAGAGATACATTATTATATATGTTATATAACAGGAAGAGGTAAACCCAAGTTGGCTATAATATTTGTGTGTGTGTGTATATATACATATATATGTATATGTATACATATACATATATATATCACATATATAAATGATGTGTCTCTGCATCTGTGAGAGAGGGAGACAGAGGATGGATGGATGGAGGGAGGGAGAGAATGAATATTGTTCCAGAAACCCTCAGATGCCTAAATCCAGAATGCCTAAGTCTTTTACACACAGTGCTCAATATTTGCATATAGCCCATGTACATCGTGTGTATACCTTAAATCATCCATAGATTACATACAGTTCCAAATACCGTTCAAATGCTATGTAAATAATTTAACCTCTATTATTTGGGAATTATGACAAGAAAAAGCATCAATACGTGTTGAGTCCAGACATAACCAACATAACCGTCTTAGTGCTAACTACATAGCACCTGTAACAAAAGAATATGATTCATATTTCTTCTTTCTCAGTTTTCATGTGTTGATGTGTGTATCCATGCTTACATGTGGGACACATGTCTGGGGGGTGATGCACACAGGCACATTGCGTGTAGAAGCCCACGGTGATGCTGGAAACCGTCTCCAGATGGAGGCAAGGTCAGAGCTCAGCAGTGTGGCCACTCTTGCTTGGCAGTGTGATCTGGAGACCCACCCTTGTCTGTGTCTCATGGGGCTGGATGTACAGGTAGTCACCATACTCCCCAGGCAATTGATGTTGGTTCTGGGGATCTGATCTTCTACCATCATGCTTATATATAGCAAGCACTTCCCCACTGGGCCATCTCCCTAACCTTTTACTAATATTTCTGATCTAAAGTTGGTTCAGTCTACAGAGGTAGAACTCCAAGGTATGGAGAATGTATGTGTGTGTGTGTATGAATCCCATAGCCCCCATATACATGGTTTTGCCCTCTAAAGAGTCACAGTTGAGTCGTGTGACACCTTGCACAGCCTTGGTGCGGTGGGAAAGGACCTGGACCTGCCTAGGCTCAGTGTGCTGGGCTCTGCTGACTCCCCATGGGAGACCTCGATTTAGGGGATGTGGGGATGCGGGGTGGCTTGGGAAAGAGGGCTGGGGGGTGGGAGGAGGGGGGATCTGTGGATAGCATGTGGAGTGAGTAGAAAATTTCTTTAAAAAAATGAAAAAAAGAAAAGAAAAGAAAAAGAGTCACAGTTGAATAAAATTTAAAATGTATATGTATTTTCACCTAAAGAAAATTCAGTTGAGTATGTCTAAGCAGATCTTACAATCTAACGAAGTAAAACAGGTCCAGGTGAAGCAGGATTACTATAGCAGTATGATTTTCATTACCAATATAGCTTTTGATTGGTTGTTGCCACAGGGCTGGCCAGGAGAGCTGTATATCAGATGATGTGTATTTGGTAATGCAGAGAGTCAGCAATTCTACTTGGATTAGCATCTCCATGTGTGTTTGTGGCCATGAGATGTCAGAACTCTGAGCTTCACACAGTCCTTTTCCTTGCACATAATCAAACAAACTACTGATGTTTAATTCCTTTGGTGAAGAAACTAAATCATGATTGAAATTGAAATTTCACCTGTATCCTGCTATTTCCTTCCCAACCATCCCCACACACACATATGTACATGTGTGATCCCTTTATACTTTTTTTTGGTTTCTGTTGCTACTCTATGTTGTATTCTCACATCTGATCATTTGGATTTAGGAACCATGGATGAGAGAGAACATACAGCCCTTGTCTCCATTTACTTATTAATATAATCTTTTCTATATCCACCTATTTACCTGAAATTTTCATATATCCTTAGAGTTAGATGAAATTTTCTGCTTTAAGAAGTCTCTAATATTTTACATTAAACTTGATTGTTTGTATTATTTTTTTCAAAAGTAAAAATAAGGTTTATAGTTAGTATATTTGGAGAAATATTGTTTTATATTACTTCATTATAGGTTTAAATAATTATTCAATTTTTTTAGTCTTGAATATATGGACTATGACTTAATAAGGAGTGGCCTCAGCTTAAGGAGATATCAAACAATAGTGGAAAGACAGTCTTTGTATTTGTGAGTCACTAACAATGGAGATTAACTGCTATAGTTACACACACACACACACACACACACACACACACACACACACATGCACAAATTCACGCATGCTTACACATAGACATGCTCACATGGCCCTGATGGGGTTAAAAGAAGGGTTGAGAGAAGTCACACTTTCCTCTGCAAGGTGACAGAAAGGCATTGTTCTGCTGAGTAAAAGCAAACATTAAGAGCTCAGAAACTTGAGGCTGGAGACTGATGGAAACAAGTGCTGTGTTCATTCATTTGTTGGCTTGTTTCTACTCTCTCTTCGCAGTTCGCTGCAGTCCATCATGACGGGCAATCTAAAGGAGAGAGGAGCCTGAACACATACCCTGCTCCACAGTGTATCAAGTCTAAAATGCCAGTGCTGTTTTGATTTAGCATGCTTGAATCTAACTAAGCTGCCACATCATGCTCCACTCTGCCCCAGTGTGCCTTCTCTGCTTTGATCTGACTGGTGTCCTCACTAGTCCACTGTGCTCATTCTTCGTGTCCTCAGCATTTTTTCCTAGACTGTTTTTTCTGAATTCCACTCCACAGAGTACAGATTTGTCACCTTATTTCCTGGTTGGTGTGGCTGAATTTCCTCAGCAAGAAAGCTACTTCAGGTCACATTTCCCCTATCTTTGACTCTGTATTTTTCTGAATGATAGAAGTAGAGTCAAATGAGGAAAAATAATCTTCATCTCAACTTTCCCTAAATTTTCATAAACTTGGACAGACTAATAGGTGAAACATGATGTGGAACTTCCTGTGCTTTTCTGCTTCTTGCTGTCAAACCATGTCTTCATGGTCTTCAAGATGATATAAAATTCTGAGGTTGAAAGCATTATTTTTAGATTTTGGGTAGTGTTCCCAAATGCAGGACAAGATTCTTTATGGTAAGAGTGATGTCTTGTGTAAAACCTGATTGAATATGATAAAATATCAATACTAGACTTGACCCACATGCAACTGTGGAGAGTCTCAGAATTAAAGTTTGGGGCTGTCCATTTTCTGCTTACAAACTGGATGGTCATGAGCTTTCACTGGACATGAATGCCATTATATTCAGGGCAGCTTGGATCAGTTGTTCATTCCTAATCAGTCTCACAGCCCCAAAATGTCAGTTTGCATTTGTTTCATGGTAACTGAGTCTACAAGTACATCATATACTCAATATAGGGTACCGATGCTGGGCCATGTAGAAAAGGCAATCTTGTCTAAGAATCGGGATTCCCAATTTAGATCACGAGAAGAAAACTTCCCAGGAAACATGTGCCGGGAATGAGTGGTATCTTCCTTCTTGTTCTCCATTCCTGCCCTGCTTCTCTTGAAGCAAGATGGGAAATCTCTGTGCTGAGGTTCAATGTTAGTGTATACCACAACGTATCCATAGGGCATAGAAACAAGGGAAGGCGGGATAATATCTACAACTTCTGGTTTCCATATTCTCTAAAGCACACATATTTCAGAAAAGCTGAGACAGGAAGGCTTCCCCTGGATATGGTGGACAGGCACCAACATCAGAAAGCCAAAATAGTTGAAGCAACATACAGAACACAAGTATAAATGGTAGAAATTGAAATGGTAGAAATTGGTTGAGTCCCAAAATAATTTAGTCTTCTCTTGACAAAACCTTTTGGGGGTTGAATGGGTACTTATGTTCATTCTGCCCCAAAGTTATCTGTATCTTGGGCCAAAATGAATGATTACCTTGGAAATTGGGGTGTGTTCTTCAGGAGGAGTTCTGAAAATGGGGGATGTCATTTGCTATGTTAGAATTTTTTTTCAATATCATTTTCTTTTTCTCACTGAAACTTGTCTTTGGGAACATCATATGCGTACTGTATTATCATCCTGTATAGCACCTGGCACAATGTAAACGATATGTAAATAATTGTTGTAATGTGTGCATGTTGAGTATAGATATAGCCATCATAGCTTTAACCACACAGCTTGTGTTTAAAAACAGAACGCTTTTTTTTTTTAATCTAAATTCGGTTCAATACGTAGATGATCATCCTGTAAAAGACTAGTGGAAATGAAATTGGTGAAGGTGATTGGCCACAGAACCCTACCTCGTGATACGTTAATGTATCCCTCGGGTATCTCCCCTGCACACACTTATGACTTTCCTGAGAAAAGAGTGCTCCTTTGATATTTGCTCAGAAGAAGAGCAAGTTGGTGAGTGTGCTGGCTTCATCCACTTTATGCTGCATCAGTAGCCTGCATTTATTCTCCCCCAGGAATTTCAAATACCAGCCAACAGCATTGGGCCACGGGACTTTGAATAAAAAGATCAGTCTCTAAGTGTCCTGAAAGCATTCTGCTTCCAAATTTCTTGAAAATAAGAAAAAAGGTGGCTTGTGCTTAATGGCAAGGCCATTGTGATCTGTGAATTCAGCTCTGATGTTCAGCTCTGAGGCGATAAATCACACTGATATCTTGGGCAATGTTCCCTTATCTCATCATCAGTAAATGTTTTATCTGTATTTGAATTCTGAAAAATCTATTATTTGGGGAATGGAAGGAAAAGCTAGATGTTTGTTTGTTTTGAATATTCTACTTTTCTTTTCTTTAATATTTGTTTAAAGGGAAATCACAAATGTTTTAAGGACCTACTGCTGCAAGAGAGGTGTGTAGTCTTTTGTGTAAAACAGAGAAGTTTAGATGATAATGCTGTGTGGAGAGACAAGCTGTCGTCTCTCTTTCCTGACTTTCTTCAGTACAAGAATGCAGGGAAGCCATCATGAACCTGAACCTCACACACTCTTCTCAGCTCACTGCATCAGTACTGGGAAGGATTTAATTTAATTCATTTCACTCTAATGCCAGGCTCATCCATACAGAAGTCGAAATGAAGAGTCTTGATTTGCACACTCACAATCTCAGAGTGACAAAAGGAGAGGACTTGGAAGCTCCACAAATAGCTTCTTCCTATGTAAAGTTTCCCAGGCTCTCAGAGCAGTCCCTGATAGAAGTAATCCTTCCCTGGTGACACAAGTAGCTGCCCCCCTCCCTGAAGGCTACTCCTTGCTTGGGTTGACATAGGAAGTCCTGTTTCAGGATACAATCTGATACAATCAGATACAATCTTTTTGCTTGTAGGTGATTCTGAGAACTCACAAAGAATCTGGTGAAGGAAAGACTTGGAGCCTGGGGTAGTATATAAGCAGTGACTCTACAACCCTTCCAAAATTATATGTGAAGGCTTAGAGGGGCTACAGAAATAATTATTTGGGAGTAAATTATGTCATAAATCATGCAGCTCACATTAGCCTTGAACTCATGTAGCTGAGGGTCACCCATATGTCCCTATTCTGCCTACGCTACAGCCACCAGGGCTGGGATTTTAGCCATGCTTCGTGCTGGTGACACCAGATGTTTTCATTTAATCTTATTTTGTCTTACAAATAAAAACTATGTTTGACATTCTCTGTTTTTCACTGGATTTTAAGTTGACTGAGCTCTCATAAGTATCTATTGACTGATCTGTTAAATGAGACCCCAAGTTCTTAGAGACTTTGTTAACACTTAGCAACTTCTGTGACTTCCCATGGACTCAGTAACAAGTCCGTTGTGCCTGATACTGGTTACTAGAGATGGACTGTAGGGCAGAGGTTAGGGCTTCTGTGGTCAAGCTGTACATCGCTCACTATATTTTCTCTGGGCATGACATCCCCCTCTGAAAGTCAAGTTCTTAGACTAAGTAAACATAACAGATATTCTAGCTTAAAACATTACATAAGCCACATCTAGAGAACTTTGTAAGACAAAAGCAAGTAATTTAAAAGATGTATATATGAAGATTTTAAAAGAGAAAGGTATTCTTTCTGTGTCTCTATCTGTCTCTTGTTTCCCTGGAAGCTGTGAGAACTAAAAGACCCTTCCATTTCTGTGTTTCTGTAAAGTGTTAATATGTTTTAACACCAGTTCAACTGTCTCCTGAGCCCATTTAGATTTTACATTGGCAAGTTCTCATGGGTTTATGCTCTCCTTCCACCAGAAGTGGGGAGGTTTCTGCCTGTTTTCAATGTGTGTTTGTGTGTGTGTGTATTCACACATATATTTTGGATTCAATATATTGCTCATAGTTGCTGACTCAGGTTATATTGTTGTAAACTTTCCAAACCATAGTGTTTAATTTTTTCTGCATCATGGGAATGTGCTTTTAAGCACTAATTTATGCAGTGGTATTTCATTTTGAAGTTTTGTTTTATAGGCCAACTTTACCTGTCAGAATCTTTTGGATATAAGAGGCATATTTTCGCTCTACTTCACATGGGAAATTACATAGAATTGATATCAAGACAGCCTTTCTCCTAATTTGAAGTCATTTTTCAGTAAAAATCCTGCTTAAAAACACGGGTAACAGGCATGAGAAGGTTCCCAAGTTGGAAGAAAATAGTCTTTAGAAATTAATGAAACATGATACATAAGGCCATAGAACAACCTTTCACAGTGTGTGTCCACCTTGCGGGAATCAGGGCTTTCTCACATACAGAGAATGTGTGACCTGGCAGCCAAGGAGAGTATTTTTTGATCTGTTAACTGCTCAGAGGATAGAGTAATAGCTGTGTGGTACCAAAAGCAGAAGTATGCTTAGCACAAATTATCAACACCAAGGTTAATCTGCTTTCTCTTATGTAACTGCTATTGGCCAAGGGCAAAGGAAGATTCAGGGATAAGGGAGAAAGTATCTCTGGGCTGGCTTCTGCAGAGCCAGCCTAGAGCAGCATGTGCTAGGCTCACAAGTATGAGTGGTTTAGAGCAATGTAGGTTCTGCTCCCTGAAGAGGTATGGGGATGTGAAGTAGCCTGTCTGAATCTGTGTCTGGAGGATATAAGTTTGGAGACTGTTAGGTGTGATTGTGGGTAATGGCACAGAAGGGCAGGCAAAGAAGTGGTCCTTAGCAGCATGCCGATATGGAGGAGCTGGAACTGGGAAACAAGTTTACCATCCATCATTACTGAAATCCTACTGGACTACCACAGAGTAGAGGTGATGCCTGCTTCCTTGGCTAGGAATATCTCATATGCATAGGCCATATTCACTTGTTTTTTCCTTGCCAGAACATTCAATTCAGCCAAGCCATTAATTTGATACACTCTTTATCATCTCCAAATAGCTAGGTACACATTTAGTTGCACATCCAGGACTCTTTTTCTTTATTTTACAAGATAGAATTCCACTCATTATTCACTCATTCAGAAATCTGCATTGAGCTCTTACTGCATGCCAGACAGTCTCTGCTTTGGAAATAAGTTATGAAAAAAAATGGACTAAAACTCATCTTCATTTAATAGCCTAGAGAGAATATTTAGTGAGGAATGAGATATTATTGTATGCACATATGTGTACTATATGGTTGTAAGTGGAATAGAAAGAATTAAAGCAGGGGAGAGCAAGTGGAGCAGGTTGGGATTTCCATAAATGGGAGAAGGGTGCTGCATGTCACTGAGCAGGGCATCTCTACACAGCTGTGTGGTAATATATTGTGTACCCTAATAAAATTTGCCTGAAGATCAGAGAGACAAAACAAGCGACTAGATTAAACATAGATACCAGGCAGTGGTGTCACACACCTTTAATCCTAGCACTCAGGAGGCAGAGATCTGTCTGTATCTCTGTGAGTTCAAAGCTACCCTGAACTATGTGAGATTGACTCAGACTAGGAGAGAAAACAGAGCCAGGCAGTGGTGGCGCACGCCTTTAATCCCAGGAAGTGATGGCTGGACAGAGAAAGGTATATAAGGTGTGAGGAGACAGGAACTAAAGGTTTTTTGGCAGAAGCATCCCTTTCAGCTAGAGGTTTTTTCGGCTGGAGCCTTTCGGGTGAGGACTCAGAGGAATTCAGACGTTTGTCCGTCTGACCTTTCAGCATTTACCTCAATATCTGCTCTGGGTTTTTTATTAAAAGACCATTTTAGAATTCGTGTTACATAGCTGGGTCTTCAGTGCACAGCAGTCTCTGGATGTGGACATGTTGCAGGCTGAGATGGTGCACACAGAGTACACCAATGTACTAGGGCAGCAGGACTCATGGGGCACCTGAAACAAAGGGGCACCTCACTGTGAGAGACACAGCATATACTATGATGAGTTTGGCCTATTGTGTAAGAAGGAGTCCTCTTACGACATTTAATGAAAATTGTGGCATAGTTTGCTTGACTTTCAAAGGATTGTATCACCCTGTTGAGGGCAAATGGCAAAGAAGAGAACGTGAGAAGACATCTATAAGCTTGAAAATCATAGTAGACATCCAGGTGGAGGTGATAAGCTAGGAGCATGATAGATAAGACTGAAGTTCAGTATGTTTTGTATTTTTTCTGTTGTATTTTTCTTCTCTTTCATTCATGTTAAGGGTATCTAAGTGTCTCAACTCTTCTCTTGAATTATTCAACAGCATCAGCAGTCTCTATAAAGAAGTGATGTAACAGGCAATTATTTAAAGGGGAGAGCCATTTGCCAACCAGATTTGCAGGGAGGGAAATAATAGACAAGTCAAGACAGTTTGGCTTTAGGATAAAGCAAACCCTTATCCAGTGAAATAAAACACATACCAGACTCTAAGACATAAATACCGCAAAGAAATTGAAGATATGGTCCCAGCCGCTGCCTTTTGCCCTCTGCCTCACTGTGGAGGTCGTAGTTTCCTGTGGCTTTTAAAGACATTGGTCTTTGTTTCCACATTTTCCATAATTATCTAGTTAGTGCAGAGTTAAACACAAGATATGCTTTGGAAGAGGCAGAGCCAGTTTGTAGTTTCAACATCAAGTGAAGGGCCAGATAGACAGGATCCAGCACTCCCATTTAAGGCAACTTTTACAAACATACCCAGTTCCTCTTCCCCTTCTGTCTCCCCAACTCCTGTGTTAAACCCCAAGAAATCAATATTATTTACTTTTCTTCCTACTAGTGTAATAGAGGTTAGATCTCAGTATGTACTGAGTTCTTCGATAATGGAGAGTTTAATGGTAAGAACAATACAAGAGTGGCAACTTCAGTTAGAGATCAGCAGTGTATCTACTTACCTTAGAAAAGAATCTAGTCCTTTTGAGAGAATTATCTTTATCTCCTAAACTTCTTGTGTAAATAAATATATGGGATAATATTCTAAGGATAGTTTTGACAGTAAAGAGGCAAAGAGTTAAGGGAATATATTGTCATTCTTAAAAAAAAAAAAAAAAAAAACAACAACAAAAAATAAAACCAAGACCAACATATGCAAATTTTAATTCTGGTTACGTTCCTTAGCACCTAGGTTAAATGAGCCAAATTTCTTAGCCTCTGTTCCTTTCTGTCAGTAATAGTATAATGCATAATTTAGCATGTGTCTCAGACTTAACGTGTGGGAAAATCCCCATTGCAGTGCCAAACAAATAGTAATGGTTTACTTTAAACATTAGAATTAATAAGACTATTATTGTTACTTAAGGGAGTCCCACTTACCCAAACTTTCACATAGTCAACCATCCCAAAATTATTAAATGGAAAGTTTCAAAAAAAATTATTTATGTATTTACATTGTATCCCTTTCTCAGTAGTATGGTGAAACTCTGAGCCAAAGGCTAGTCTCTCTGCCCAGCATATCCACACTGTTACCTGCCTGTTAGACACTTGATAATGATCTCAGTTATCAGACCATGGGTTGCAAGTGTGTGTAACTTTAAGTAACCTGTATTTTATTTTACTTAGCAATGGCTCCAAAGCACATGAGTAGCTATGCTGTCAATTTGGATCTGTGAAACAGAAGTTAGACAGTGTGTGAAAACACAATACTTGTATAACTTTTATTGCAGTATATAATTAAACTTGTTCTAGGTTATTTATTGTAAGCTCTTATTTTCAATCTCTTACCATGTCTAATTTATAAATTCAACTCTACTATAGGTATGGATGTATAAGAAAAACCTATGTGTATATGTATGTGTAAATGTATGTACGCATTGATGGCATGAAGTTTCAGACACCAACTGTGAGTGTTAAACACAGACCATGCAGAAAATTACATGGAAACTACTGCACTGTTTCATTTCTCTTCTCTTTCTCCTGTTTTTGTTTTTTTTTTTTTTTAACCATCCTTTTCATTCCCCTAAATGACTAATACTGTTACTACTTCTGCAATTCAGGTACAAATTTTAATATAAGGAAGTTTTCTAAGAGACCCACAGAATGCTGAGACATCTTGGACAAGATGTCACATCTTATAGGCCTTCACAACTTTGAAATTCGATATTATAATAAATTAATTCCTCTCTCTCCCTCTGTAGCCTGTCCTAAAGGGAGAAACAAAGTAAAATGAGTTCACAAATGTCACTGAGACTTTTAAAGGAACTACCATGTCATTGTCTATAATGGGCCTCTTACATCACTGGTGCCCTTGCCTCACTTGCTTTTTTTTATTATTTTATAATTTAATTTAATTTTACATATCAGCACGGATTCCCCTGTCCTCCCGCCTCCCACCACTCCCCCCCCCCCCCCCCCCCCCCCCCGCCCCCCCCCCCATTCCCAACTCCTCCAGGGCAAAGACTCCCCTGGGGATTCAGTTCAACCTGGTAGATTCAGTCCAGGCAGGTCCAGCCTGGGAGGAGGGGACTAGACCTGCCTCACTTGCTTTATCTTGTGATACACAGACAGGATCCTGTTTCCTATTCCAAGTAACTTCCCTTAAGAGTAAAATCCCAAATAGCATGAAGGATGCATAGGAGGTGGAGGTGGAAGTAGAGAGGAGTCCTGGAAAGCCCTCTACCCTTCAGTCTACCCTCTACAGTGGCCTCTCCTGACCGCTCTGTCCATGAGCAGGCTTGAACATCTCCTTGCAGTGAGAGCTTGTGGTCTGTCATCTGTGGAGCCTTTGGCCCCCAGAGATTAGAGCAGATAGCAGGTGATGTTCTGGGTAGATACAGTACCACTTTATTCATGAAAATCTTCCCAAACTCTGGATGCTTAAGAAACACGCCCACCTTTAAAACAAACAAGGGGACAATTTTTCATTGAAGAAAAGCCACAACACTGTAAAACCGAACACTGGTAATAGAGACTAACTACTAGTTATTTTATAGCAGGGTGGAATGGTTTGAAATAGTAGAAGTATTTCCTTTAAATTGAGAATATATGTTTTGGAGTTATCCACATGAATGCAAATGGTAATAATGCATTTAGCACATGGTCTGTTATCATTTAAACATCATCAGATATCTTGGTTCTAGAAATTCTAAATAAAATTTATTTGGCCTGCTCAAAATAGCAACTGCTAGGATTTTCTCCAACACAGATTGAAAAAAAATTTTAGGATATTTTCTAGTATCTATGCCAAGAATTTCATAAACCTAATTATATTTCATTATATTTTTCTAATTCTTTTATGCTGTTCTTACCAGATAATATAAGACATGTGCCCCTGAGATACCATATGATAGACACACACACACACACACACACACACACACACCACCTTTCAATAGTAACAAACACATCTTTGTTTATAAGACGAAGACCTACTGAGAGTGTTTCTTTCTAATCAAATACTGGGGCTAAATAGTTGTACATTTTCAGTGGCAGCACTTGAATCTTAGTGACCTGAGTGTCGTAAGAAGGGTTCCCCCACCCTATGACGATGTCCTGCAGTGGAACCTTGACATGAGGCATCGATGAACCAGAGCCCTGCCTTCAGGTCTCAGTCTTCTCTACAGCATTTAGGTTGATCATGTTAATAAAAGAATGTTTGCCCTTCATTGACAGAAATGCTCCTTCCTAGCCTTGCCTGAAATAGCACCAAAATCAAATCTTACTTGAAAGGAAGCTGAATGCATCTTGGCAAAGTGATGCTGCCCAAGCAAGTTTGATGATACATCATAATCTCCTGCTGGAAGGTCACTGAATTGCTTGGGGAGTCCGGGTGATCTCTGCGCTGCTGTGTCTTGGCTCTGGCTGCTCATTCTATAATCTAGGCCTATTGCTTATGAGGAAAACTAGGCTTGCTCCTGCTAATGCTGTGGAGATATTGAAATGTTTGTTTTATTGCATTAAAAATGGAGCAGCAAGGCTGCAGAAACAGCAAGCTTTGCTTTTCTTTCTGTAAAATCCCTTACTTCACTAAATAAAGATGCCAGAAAATCTTGTTAGAACATGGGCTTCTGAAACAGGGCATATGTCTTTCTTGGGCTTCAAGTCATTGTTTTAACAAACCATGAAATATACATTCACAAGGTGGCTGTCCATAAGGTATCAGAGCACAGTGAGACTTCGTAGATTTAGTAATTGCTGTATTCTCTTCAGGAATGTAGTGTATCCTTCCAAGTACCTTCCTCATCACAGACATGAATCTACACACCCTTTGATGCTGAGATAATGTTTTGAGTGATTGCAGTAGTAGCTACACATGGTACTATATAGCAGCTATGGTGAATTCTAGGTTGAACAATATGAAATTGCTGATGTTAAATCTCTCTAACCTGTAAAGTAATTTTATATAACTTAACCTTATTGCATTTATACCAAGAATGAGAATAAATGGCTTGCTGAATTTCATATACTATAGAAAATGCATTACTAGACACCTGCTATCTTATGAGAACAGTTCACCTAAAATAGAGTACACCCTCATGGTATATACACTTGCCAAGACCCATTGTGTTACACTGGATGACAGTAGATGATGTCATTGAGCTGCATATGGCTTAGATTCCATTATTGCCTGTGAACCAAGAGTAATTTCATCCTACATCCTTTATCCTTTTAATGTCTATAATATACTGAAGGTGATATGAGCATGACTATTATAGAGTATGGGATCAAAAAGAATGACCAGCATCATCTGTTTTGTTGTCATTGCCAATTCCCCTGTCATTAAGATAGGGACTTACATTTTTTATTATTCTGTCACATCTAAAACACTTATTCCAAAATATATGCTACACAATTTGCTATAGTAACCAGGTACCACTCATGAAAGGTAAATGGGTAAATTGTACAAATCGGCATGCTAACGTTTAGCAGTAAAACATTAAAATGCTCAAAAGTCAACTTCAAATGGTGCAGGAAAAAAAAAAAGATTACAAGGATGAACAAAATAGTCACAACTGGTGAAAGTCAGGTGATGGTAGGTAGGTGATCATTTTATTCCTGTGAACTTTCTAAAGATCTAAATCATTTGAAATACAGATGGAAGGAGAAAATATTCCAAAGTATAGGCTTCAGTCTTAAGGACCTGAAAGTGATTTAAGCATCACTTACCTTTTAGCCATAGTGTAGAACCATCCATCCAGGAAAAACTTGATAATCAAACTTATTGGTGCTATTGTAGATTTGAGAGAAAAATTTCAACCCTAGATTGCACCATAAAGTGACCTTTAATTAGCTCTTCATGTGACAAGATCACTGATGGAAAACACCTTGTCCAGTGGGATGAATTCTCTTCTCATGATGCCCCAGTGTTGTGGAATCTTGGAAGAATCTGACAATCAGTCAAAAGGGCACAGCTCTTCTAGTACCTAGTATTTGGTACTTGTCAAATATCTCTGAGTACCTTGGCAATTGCATAATGTTGCTGTTTCAGGGCATATTTAGATGCCCTCACAGTTTAGTGACCAGACAATTTCTATGAGAAAAGAACTAACATCCATTTTGCAGATGGGGAAGTTAAAACATAAAGTCTTTAAGTTGTGTATCACAAACTATGCCAAATCATTAGCTCTGCCTGTGGGCCCAATACAGTTGTATTACTGAACATTATCCTGTGTCTCCCTTCATGTCCTTACCACATGACTGCCTTCAGTCCCAGTGTACTCTGTTCTTAATTCCTGGAATAGGCATCTCCTTCCATCCTTCACCTTTTCCTCTGGCCTAGTGTCCTAACGTCTCTAAAAATAATGTTTTTATGAGAATAAAGCAAAGAATATTTTGTTTTACCTTTTCTCAAAAGAAAGAACGACTGTTCTTTGAAGGAAAAAATTGCTTTCTAATTTTCAATTTATAAGAGAAAAACCTACCCCAATCCCATGTAGTAACCAGGAGTTTGTGGATTTCCTTCCTTTCAGAACTGTCTATCTGGAAAATTTTTTATAATTCTGTAGATGTAACCAACCATCTTATTAAATAAGAAACACAGAGCCAATGTAAAGATAAAAGCCCAAGAAGTCAGAGCTAAGAGCCTTACCCACCTGCTGCCAGCTAGCCTCTTCCGCCAAGAGACCTCTCCGAAAAAAGGAGCTACTTCCTGTCTGTTTGTCTTTATATAGCCTTCCTGTTCTGCCTTCTCATTGGTTGTAAACCCAACCACATGACTGCCTCGTCACTGCTTGTCTGTACAGACCTCCAGACACACATTGGAGCGTGTGTCTCCAATGCGGCTTTATCCTTGAACACACAGAGATCTACCTAGCTCTGCCTACCAAGTGCTGGGATTAAAGGCGTGCACCTCCTTAAGCAAATCCTACTGGCGTGCACCACCACAACCGGCTTTCGCTATGGCTTGCTAATAGCTCTGACCCCTAGGCAACTTTATTTATTAACATACAAATAAAATCACATTTCAGCACAAATAAAATACCACTATATAATTCCTTGAGCATTTCATATAAGTGTACGTGTGTATGTGTGTGTGTGTGTGTGTGTGTGTGTGTGTGTGTGCAATAAAATACACTTGGTCATTTATACTCCCTATCCTTCCCCCTGAATCCTCCCAGATCAACTCCCAACACTACATCCTCTAAACTTCATGTACCCCTTTTTAATAATAACCCACTGAGTCCAATTTGTACTGCCCATAAACTCCTGAGTGTGGGGCCATCTAATAGAGTATGGTCAACCTGCTGGGAGCCAAACCTCAAGGGAAAAAAAAAAACTCCCTCCCCTAGAGGCCATTAACAGTAATTAGTTACTCACTTAGGGGTGGGAGTACTGAGCCTTCCTTCTATGGTAGAATCTTGACTGGCTTTATCTCCTGCAGGCCTTGTACAGGAAACTATACAGGCCACTATACTAACAAACTCAAAGCAACTATGGTTGCTTCATGTCCAGAAGATACTGTTTAACTCTGGTCCTTCCAGACCTCTGGCTCTTACAGTATTTCTGATCCCTCTTCCATGATGTTCTCTGAGCCTGGGTGGGGTATGATGTAGATGTCCTGTTTGTGGGTGAGCACTCCACCATCACTTACTCTCTACACCTTGGCTAGTTGTGAGTTTCTCTGTTAACCACTATCTACTACACAAAGAAACTTCTTTGATGAGGTCTGAGAGTCACGCTAATCTATGGGTATGGAGAAAGTAATTTAGGGGGCAGTTTGATACAATGTCCATGTAGGAAGGTAAATCATAATAACAAATCCTATAGATATTTGTATGACCTACCCTGAAGTTTGTAATTTTCCTAAACAAAGAATTAGAGTATATTTTAGTGTTATTGGAAGATACTTTCTGCAAAACAAGTAAACAAACAAACAAAAAGCAACCAAACCATGGAACCATGCAGTCCTGAAATTGGTAAGGATAAAGGAAATGCTATCATGCTATCAGGTATCCCTGTCTGTCACCTTATGGTTTCAAGGAATCAAAATGTATCTTTTTTACATAATGGCAAATGTAAAACCAGATAATTAACTGTGAGGAGCAGTTTGGTTTAGCTATTCCACAATATGTAGATACTCCAACAAACTTTATAAAGTATATATGCAATATTTATTTATTAAATAAAAAGTTTTCAGATGTATTTTAAAATAGTTGCATCAAGAAAGAACTCCTAGAAGGATATCATTGGCTAGTCAATATGCTAGCACAACTATTGCCTGGATAGTATTCCAAAATATTCATGAGATTACAAGTGTAATAATGTAGTGGCAATCCCTCAAAATGAGTATTTTAGACAATAAAATAAAAGGAAGTTAAGTCTCATATTTTTTGTTAGTAGCATCACTAATCTTACAACCAGTACTGCTCAGTTTTGCATTTTTATTTTTTTTAAATTGAGGCTCAATTATTTCATTTTCTTTATTCATTCATTTAACAAAGATTTATCTCTTTGCAAGCTCTGTATAATTTGTCATGCGTTTACATTTTGTATGAAACCATTGTTTCTAAGAGCCATGTGCTGAGCTGGTGCAGTGTGCTTTATGTTAATTTTATCTATGGATTTACAGTCAAATTCCACCACC